>CAUYLG010055582.1:0-90735 GCA_963573385.1 Cacajao melanocephalus
GACTACAGGCACGCGCCACCATGCCCAGCTCATTTTTTTTGTATTTTTAGTAGAGACGGGGTTTCACCATGTTGGCCAGGATGGTCTCGATCTCTTGACCTCGTGATCCGCCCGCCTTGGCCTCCCAAAGTGCTGGGATTAATGGCGTTAGCCACCGCGCCTGGCCAAAAAATTTTTTTTGAATTAGCCAGGTGTGGTTGTACATACCTGTAATCCCAGCTACTCAGGAGGTTGAGGCAGAATTGCTTGAGCCCAGGTCTTTGAGGCTGCAGTGAGCCATGACTGCACATTGCACTCCAGCCCACTGGCCTAAGCAAAACAGCAAGAATCTGTCTCAAAAAAAAAAAAAAAAAAAAAACCCAAGCAAAATAAAATAAAATTAAAAGACCTTCACTAAGACATTCAGGGACTAAATTTAATATCATAATCATCAGACTAAGAAATAACAGTAAACATCTAGTCTACCATTTCTGATCATTTGTTCTTAGAATTATCAATATATTTCTACGTGGAAAGGGTGCCGGAGCAAAACATTTACAAGGTTGTACACATATTTCAGGTATTGTACTAAGTGTTCCAGTCCAAAGTTAAAAAAAACACTCTGTCTCCTCTCGAGGAGTTCACTGCCAAGAAAACATAATGAAGCAAATGATTATACTATGAAAATTTTGGAGGAGACATCTTTGTTCACAGAACTAAGCCACTATGAAAGGGAAAGAGGCAAGGAAGCAGTGAAATACTACAGTGAACTTGGTCCTACAAGAACAGGAGTCAGCAAAGCAGGGTAAAGAGATCCAAGGCAGAGCAAAAGCAAAGTAGTATGTAACAAAATGACAAAATGAGAACCTTAGTGGTCTCATATCACTGAAATGTCAGGCACAAAGCAAATAGTCAACGATGAAGCTGAAAACATACAAGGGCCTCTTCAGGGAAGGTCTCGATTTCCATGCTAAAGGGTTCATGCTAAGAACTTTAAGGCTAATAGGAAAGTATGACCAAATTTGTGCATCAGAAAGAAAAAGGGCTATATTGTTGGAAGACTAGACAGTTAATGACTGTCTCAAACAGTAAGAGTCAATGGAGAAAAGGTTGGTTTAGGGAAATGAGAACAAATTAAAAGCAAAAGAATGTAAGTATAGACTGGATAAAGGTAAATGAGAAGAACAAATACGACCCCCTCAAATGCCTACCCTGGGTGGTAAGAGATTATTCATGATATGAAATTCAGAGGAGGGAAAAAGGATTCTTTGAGGGAAAAATAAATTCAGTTTTGGACATACTGGATTTGTGGTGCTTATAGAACATTCATATGGAAATACTAGTGCTCAGACCTGCCTCTTGTGTATCTCATCCTTATATACAATTCCAACCACTTCTACTTATTTATTTTTTGCCCAAGCTGGAGTACCTGTGGTGTGATCACAGCTCACTGTAACCTCCACCTCCCGGGCTCCAGTGATCCTCCCATCTCCACCTTCTGAGTAGCTGGGACCACAGTCACACCACAACACTTGGCTAATTTTTGCACTTTTTTTTGTAAAGATGGGGTTTCACATGTTGCCCAGGCTGGTTGTGAACTCCTGAGCTCAACTGATCCTCCTGTCTCACCCTCCCAAAGTGCTGGGATTATAGGTGTCAGTCACTACACTCAGCCACCAACCATCAGAAGTTCTCTTCATATAACTTCAAAATCAAAATCCAGAGAATGACTCCTCCATTTTGATTATAATTTATTATTTTTCAAACAGCTGACAATTCAGTTCAGAGATCACAGTGTATTAGACTTGAGTCCTAAGAGATTATACTATTCAACTGCTCCCATCTTGCAGATGAGAAAATCTGAGGCCTAAAAATGCTAAAGTTAGAAAGCCATTAAACAACAGAATGAGGATTAAATGTGTGGGTTCTACTTCAAATTTCCACTGCACTGCCTCATGCCAATTCCTCTCCTGTGAATCAGGCTCCCTGATGATCATGCCAGGAAAACTGATCTCTCTGCCTCTAAATGTTTTCCACTCTAAAGCATGCTCAGTATCACTGCCAAATTAATCCTACTAAAAGACCAATTTACACCATTCTTTGTTCAAACGCTATATTGCCCAAACATCATTAGGGCAGTATTTCTATGAAGTTTGAGCAATAGAACATATGAGAGACAGTAAACTGGCATGCTAGCTTACTGTCCCAATCCTATGATTGGGTAAGTTGCTGCCTACCCTTCTGTGGAAAGAGGGCCTTAACACTGAAGCTTAGTCCTATCAAGTTTCTTGGCCAATCACAAACAAGGCAGGATGTACATCTAGGACTACAAGCAGAAGAGAAGCAATAGAGGATAGTACTGAGTAGTTTAGTCTCTGAAGACAATTTAAATTGAGGCTTTCCACTTAACAGCTATGTGTGACCTTGGGCAAATTATTTAAGATATCTGTATCTCAGTTGTCTCATCCAGAAAATCAGGATAGTAACAGCTCATATCTCACAAATATGTGAGAATTAAATGAGTAAGTAAATGCAAAACACTTAGAAGAGTGCCTGCCACACTGCATGTGCTCAATGTTAGCTATTATTGTCATGGGTATGGTTAGAGTATAGACTCAATCTTCTTGCTCAGAATCTGCTTGAGAGTATACAACCCAGGTTCCTTTTACTATCTAAATATCTCTACTGCCATGCTTCCACCTCACCTTCAAAACAACAGACGTTAATTTTGATTGCTGGTCTACTCTCCTTAGGACCAGTCCTATTTTTACTAGTATGAAATGATCTACTCATCTTAGAACACCAGGGTATGATTTGGACATCTAAAGCTATTATAACAAAGATAAAGAAAAATCATTTTAGATAGACAGAAGAAAGAACTAAGTAAAGACAGAGAGACAAGAAATCAAAAAGACCAAAATATTCATGTGTAAAAATGTAAAGAAAAATATCAGACCATCAATGTAGGCAGAAGATTTTAATGACAGTCTAGGGCTCTATTTTATTATTTTGGTTTGTTGGTAATATTGAATTATACCCTGGATATTTAATTTATAATCTAGAATCAATGACCCTTAGGAACCAGAGACTGAAAAAAATGGTAGTAAGCTCAGAATCACTGGTAGAGATTGGTACAGTTTGTCCTAAATGAAAGAAAACACTAAAGTTGCATTTATTTTTCCATCTCACTGCATCTCAAATTCTCCCTGCTTACCAGATATCAAAGACAGAAGTCCAAATTGCCAGAAACCACCATATCTTGATGTTCAGATCCTACCTAGTGATTTGCAATTACATACCAGGGGCAAATATATTAAGTCTATTTTGAAAAGGAAGAACTATTTTACAGTTCCTAAAGATCTGGTTTGAGATATTAATGTCCATGGTAGGACAAGAGAATCTAGGGGCTACAATCCTGGTCACATTTCAAAAGTTTAAAGAAGGAAACAAGCCCAAAATAAACTCAACAGATCATATCAGTTTGCTTTTTCAAAAATCTTATGAAATAAATGAAATGAAGACTCCTGACAATTTTGAACACATAGGAAATAGAGAGTTATAATTTAGAATTATGACCAGAGCCAATAATTCCTGCGAGTAAGTTCAAAATTTCACAGGAAAATAATGGAATGAACTCATATATTCTTCAATGATCACAGATTCAATGACAATATCTTATAACATAAATAATATTTTAAAATATAAGATTTATAGAAAAAGGCTGCCATTCTATTCCTAAAAGAGTTTACTTACTGATTACGTTTATGAAAGATAATTAATGACTTGTGGGTTTGAGAGTGGCAGAATAAAGTGATATTTCACCTTTATAGGTCCAAATTCTCTTCTGATGCAGCATTCACAAAAAAAAAAATCCCATAATGAAATATATACATGGTATTAGTTGTTTAATTGATTATGAAATCAGTTGACTGTAGGACCTATAAAAAATATGGATTCAGGGTCTACATTTCTAATTCCATTATTCTGTAATTGCTTTGGTGGTATAAACCACATTTTATTTATATTTTCATTTCCAACACCTGACACAGAATCTTATATATAAAAGTAGGGTATCAATGTTCGGTGACAAAGAATATATGGGAGGGTTATCTATATCATACTGTTAATGAGTCATGCAGTTACTACTGGTGCTAAGTATAAATGTCATTAAATTAGGGGGATTTAATAAAGCATAATACACACATTAACATCTGTGAAACACATTTTACATATTTTTAAAATCTTCAAAACACAGATATTTTCAATCCCATTTCACAGAAAAAGAAACTGAGTAATTTTCCCTTAAAGTTAGTGAGACGGCGGGGTTCTTAAACTCTAATATTTTGACTGCCAATGTTTTTCCCATTCTACTTTGCTTAGAACAAACAAGGATGTCACGTGGAGAACTAAATCAACTTTTAAAATCTCTTCACATTGTGGCTTTTAGGATATTTGATTCAACAATAAAATAGGCAACCAGTTAAGTAGCCTAGTTTAGCAAGCTGGAGTTATTAAGTATTTACCACAGATTCTTACACTGTGAAGATCTGCTATAAGAAATTATCATTCTATTCTTGACTTTTTGGCAAGAAAAAGAAATGTACAAGTCTTTACTTCTATTTTGTTATAATTCATCCATCCAGGTAAATAAACAGGGAAACAAAGGAGGGAAGAAATGACTGAGACACGAACTCATGACTGAGTTACAGTATCTGTAATATTTGAAAAAGGCAGATTTTTAAAAAATCATTTCAAAAGAAAAAGCTACCTGACTATTGCTAACTAGTACAATTAAACATTTTTATAAAATTAGTAGTACTGAATAAGTAGCCAAGATTTCTGAAAATAAATGCCTGGTAATAATTAATAAAAAGTTTTAGTTGAAGAAAGGATTCCATAATTAATAAAGAAATTCTTTCTTTCTAAACAGAGAGGATTCTGTGCTAGTTTTCAACAAGGCAGTGTTGTTTCATAGTTTTTGGACTGGAAAAGCCAGAATACTCTCAATTCTAACATTAGAGAATTTTACAAGATTCATTAAAGCACTGCAATAAGATGCCATCCACCCGGCAGTTTGGAAACATATGCTGCCAGACCTGTGAACTTAAAGTTAAAATTACAAATAACCATAGTGTATTGCCACTAAAACTCTCAATAATGAGAAGATTCCATTGATAAGTAGTTTCCAGGGTTTCCTGTTACCAGGAAATGGCAGAAAGAATAGTAGTAACAGCAATAATAGCAATAGCAGCAGGGGCAGCCGTAACAGTAGTGGTGGTAGTAGTAGTAGCAGCAGCTAAAACAGCAGTGGCAACAACTATGTGCATTTATTGACTGTCTGCTATCTGTCAGGCCAGTGCCAAATAACTTAAATATTTCGCTAAATTATTTAAATTAAAAATTTAACTAATTAATTTTTTTTGTTTTTTGTTTTTTGAGACGGAGTCTCACTCTGTCACCAGGCTGGAGTGCAGTGGTGCCATCTCCGTTAACCACAACCCCTGCCTCCTGGGTTCAAGTGATTCTCGTGCCTCAGCCTCCCGAGTAGCTGGGATTATGGACACATGTCACCACAAGCAGCTAATTTTTGTATTTTTAGTTAAGAAGGGTTTCACCATGTTGGACAGAATGGTCTCAATCTCCTGACCTCATGATCTGCCCGCCTTGGCCTCCCTAAGTGCTGGGATTACAGACGTGAGCCACCGTTCCCAGTCTAATTAATTTTTATACATTATCTCTATCTTTATTTTTCACAGCTACCCAGCAAGGAATTTATTACATATCTTTTACTGATGAGGAAGCTGAGGTCTGCAAGGTTAAGCAATTTACTCAAGAATGCAGAGTCAGTTAGATACAAAACTAGGATTTAAACATAAAATCATCTTATTTCAAAGTTGCACTCTTTTCGCAACACCATATTTCACAGTGGTATGGATGAACAGATATTTTTCAGTGTGGATGATTAAAAACAATCATACTCTATACTTTAATAAAAGATGCAGAAAAGGAAATGTACAGTATCCTCTCCATGTTTGCAGATGATAGTAAACTTTTCCAGGTAGTCAAAAGTGACAAGAGTGAGGGTGCAGAAGGATCTCAAAATCAGAGAGGTAAGATCAAAGTATCAGATGAACTATAATCTGGTCAAGTATATGGAAGTATAATTTAGAGGGAAATAGTTATACTATTTATAAAAGATAGTTACGACTATAATGAACCTAGGAGTATTCATAGACATTCCCTAAAAATATGTTTAGTGAACTCTATAAACCAAAAATCTAAAGGTATGACTAATATGTGCTGCAATGATAGTTCTAAAGAAAGATATACTGGATTAAGAAAAAAAAGTGAAAGAAAATGATTTGTGAAAATGGTATGGAAGGTGACAATGAAAAACAGGCTGAAGATTAGAGTAATTCCATCTGAATAAAATGTAAGCAGAAATAAAATCACAAAGAATAGAAAACAGTAACTTTATGCTGGGATAGTGCTTCCTATGTGCCAAAGACTTTCTAAATACTACATGCATATACTAACTCCTTTAATTCCATCAACACCTTATGAGTAGGTATTATACTTTTGTTATCTGTGTTTTACAAATGAGAAACGGCACAGAGGTCAGGTAACCTACCCAAAGCACACACACCTAGTAAGCAGCAGAGCAGGAACTCCAAATTAGGCAATCAACTGTGGAGCCCCTGTTCTCTAACCACTACACCATACTTTCCCTTTAAGGGTCTGAGAGAGTTAATGTAGAGCTGGGTATCAAATCTCCTAATCTCAGTATCAAGGAAGACCTCCTGAAGCCATCTAAGAAGGAAGTAACACTTTACAAAATAAACTTCCTAGTAGATAAAATAGATAATAAAATACTGGAAATAGCAATGGTCTCAAGAAAAGTAGGTGAGTAGGTTGATAAGCTAAGCATAGTTACACATAGAAGCCAGAAACAAGTATAAGAGATTCTTACGCTTCTAAGTGAGAAATCATGGTAGGCAACCATATTTTCTAACAAAACTATCCCTTGCTTCTACATCGGGGCAGACTAGGCTAATAACTGGTCTGTCTCTGTTAAGCATATTTTAGATTCTACAAACATAATAACGAGGATGCCATTTTTCTTGATATAATTTCTAAAAATATGAAAATGTATTTTGCAGCATCTAGTAATAAACTACACCTTACAGATGACTTATAAAATGAATAAAATGTCTAGGAGTCCTTCTGACTCTACAAAACTACTTTTTCTTTCCCAACTAAGAAAATCTGAAGAATGATAAATCTATATCAGCATTCTACACACTGTTCTATGGAGATTAATGTCAAGAAGTTAATAAGTATTGAAGGAAAAAATTTCCAGGTCAAGCAAATATGCTTTTAGACATTCACAGTTCACATACAGCATTAAAAAGAATCCTATATTACTGAATCTATTTAACTTTAACTTTCATTTCCTAAACTTATTTGGTCATGGAAACTTTTCCCCCAGACCATTTATAAATTATGTACATTAGTTCTATAGTACAGAATTTGGGAAGCACTGACCTAGTTACCTTCTTTTATAGAAATGCAAGAGAATTGCTTATACAAGACTACATGTAGAGAATTAAACATGCCTAGGAGTAATGTGGACATCTAATTTTCTCAAGGTCAGGAGTTCCTGTTCCGCTAGTTGGGAAAGGGATATGTGGCATTCTATATTCACCTTCTCATATGAATAAATCATGACATTTAGGTGGAACCAATACTGAATAACAGAACCACAGAACTCTAGAACAAGTCACCACCCGGCCGGGCACGGTGGCTCACGCCTGTAATTCCAGCACTTTGGGAAGTTGAGGTGGGTGGATCATGAGGTCAAGAGATCGAGAACATGGTGAAACTCCATCTCTACTAAAAAATACAAAAATTAGCTGGGCATAGTGGTGTGCACCTGTGGTCCCAGCTACTCGCGAGGCAGGAGAATTGCTTGAACCCGGGAGGCGGAGGTTGCAGTGGGCTGAGATGGCGCCACTGCACTCCCGCCTGGCGCCTGGCAACAGAGCAAGACTCTGTCTCAAAAAAAAAAGAAAAACAAACAAAGAAGTCAGCACCCACATTTCACAAATAGGGTAATAGGGGCTCCAAAACACGGCTACTCCCTTGGTTCCCTCCCCCCACCCCCACATCACTGGCCACACCTTCGTTTCCTTTGTTGATTACTTTTCATCTCCCTAATCTCTTACTGTATGATTCCCCAGAGGTCAGTCTGTGGATCTTGCCCTTTATACATATTGTTTGGTGACCTTTTTTTTTTTTTTTTTGAGACAAGGTCTCACTCTGTCAACCAAGCTGGAGTGCAGTGGCATGATCATGGCTCACTGCAGCCTCCACCTCCCAGGCTCAAGTGATCCTCCTACCTCAGCTTCTCAAGTAGCTGACACTACAGACATGCACCACCTCTTTGTGATACAGTCCCATGACTTTTTTTAATTGAATTATTTTTGAGAGTGGGTCATTTGTAGATTCACATGCAATTGTAAGAAATAATATACAGAGATCTCATGTTTACCCAGTTTCTTCCAACAATAACATCTTACAAAACTATAGTATATTATCACAACCAGGATACTGACTGCTGATACACCAGTTTCATTCAGATTTCCCCAGCTTTACTTGTATTCATCCTCATGATGTTTTAAAATACTAAACGATACTTATAGCTTAGAACATTCCCTGAAACTCATAAAGGCAAATGACTACAACATTTCCACTTAGGTATCTAATAGGTATCTCAAACTAAAACATGTCCCAAATCACAGTCCTCATCTTCCCTACCAATTCTACTCCTCCCATAGTCTTCTCACCACCATCTCTCCAGTTGCTCAGACTATTAACTATGGAGTTATCCTCAACATTCTTTCTCACATTTCACATCCAAACCATCCACAAATTCAATATACATCTAAAATTAAACCACTTATCACCTACACTGCATCCTAGCCTAAACCTCCACCATGTCCTACCTGAATTACCACAATAGCTCCCTAATTGGTCTCCCTCATTCTACACATGGTTTTCTAAAGTTATTCTCAAGACAGCAGCTAGAGTGATACAGACGACCCTCTATATTTTGTTTATTCTGGCTTTTATTGAGTTCTCCTCTATTTAAAATCTTCTAGTGACTGCTCATCTCAGAGTATTCCACAGGACTATAAAGTCCTATACCGTGTGGCCCAAATTACCTCACAGGTCCTACCTCCTACTATTCCCTCCCTTTCTTACTCCACTGCACCCAAACCAGTCTCCTTGCAGTTTCTTAAATCAGAAATGATCCCACTTCAGGGCTTTTGCACTAGCTATTCCTTCTCCCTGGAATGCTCTTTTGATATATATCCAAATGACTCACTTCCTTTGCCAGCTTCATGTCTTCATTCAAATGTCATCTCTCAGTGAGGACTCACTAAATTAAAAATGGTAGCCTTTCAACTCCTACCCCATACTCCTTTATCCCCCTTCTCTGATTCATAGTTCTCCCTCATATTGATCATCATCTAACATATTATATGTTTTATTTAGTTTTTATTGTCTTTCACAACTGTAATGTAAATTCCATAAGACCAGAGATTTCAGTCTATATTTCTAACACCTAGGACGCTGCTAGGCACAAAGTAGATGCTCAATAAATATTCCCTGAATAAAAAAGTGTTTTGCCAAAATGTGATAAAAATAGGGCAAGAATCTGAGCCTCTGTAGTTTAATAATTATTTTCCTAAGAATGGTGATGGACTCAAACTGAACCAATCACACTTTTTATTCAACAGTAACCAAAAAACACTTATGCATGAAATGGCTACCTGACCAGATGAATAAACTAGAATAACATGATGGTAAGGTGGGATTAGACTCAAGCTAAAACTCATTAGCACCAAAATGAAATTCAACTAATTGTCTACAATAAGCAAACTTTGTACTGACTGCCAAGTGTTTTATCTGAACCAATTTTTTTTTTTAAATGAATTAACTGGTGACAGAACTTTAAGAGTTCATATTTTAAGAAAATGAATTTGATACATACTATAAAAAATAAAATTCTATGTAAGATCACAAAGAAGTACACTTGTTCCTTGGTATCGGTAGGGGATTGGTTTCAGGATCTGTCCTCATCCCACAAGTCCCCCCTACTTCCCTAAGGCCCCACCAAGAATAACAAAGTCCTCAGATGCTCAGGTCACCTATACAATGTAAATGCTATGTAAATGGTTGTTATATTGTATTGTTTTCATTTGTATTTTTTACTGCTGTATTGTTATTTCTCATTGTTTCTCCCCCCCGAAATATTTTCAATCCATGGTTGGCTGAATCTGCAGACATGAAACCCAAGGATATGGAGGGTTAACTGTACTCCTACATTACTATATCAAAAATGTGGTTTATCCTACTTTCGACCTATGACCAACGTAAGGTGAATATCTGTAAATGAATAGAGAACTAGTGTTTAAAATGGAAAAAGTTATTGTTTCTGGATAAACTTTTAAAAACTGGGTAGAAAGAGGGTAGACAGCAAAAATTCCTAAAGACAAGGAAAAAAAAAAAAAAACTAGTATATCACTAAGTCCACTACTAAGAAACAAACCACTTGTGGAGATTTTGGAAAACCTTTCATTTGAAATATAAATTAGTTTGGAAATTTAGAACTAATAATTATTTTGATAATTAATTGCAAGAAACACATCATATAATACGTGGTCACCTAAACTGGCTTTAAAAATGTTCTAAAATGCAAATAGAGAAGTTCTGATTTTACAGTAAAAATCTACCATTTAGTCATAATTTCAGAGCCTTCCTATCCTTATGCTATTAATATCACAAAAGGCATTTTGCTAGTCTTTTAAATTTAAGAAATTAGTAGAGTATAAATAGTAACCTTTTCATTGTACTGCAAGAAAAAAATGCAAGGTGTACTAAGTAGATACAGCACTCTGTCTGCAGCCAAGTAACAAGGCTTCCATATAACAATCAGAGCAATGTTCCTCTTTATAGGATAAAATCTATACCTTTTATTCATTAGCAAATAATTCCTGAGGCACTTAAACAATATAATTTTTTATTAAAAGAAAATAATAGTATCAAAAGTGTTTAGATCTATATTCAATGTAACTAAAATAAACACATGCAAAACTTAAAATATATAAAGGAAAGAAATACATGCATTACTGATTACCATCCATATATTTTTTTAATATGTTACCTTTACCCAAAGGAGCTACATTAATGGCTTAGTAGATATTACATCATACATGACAAATATGTAACCTTAAAACTGGCTCTAAAGGTCTGCAAGTAGTACTGCCAATTCTTTACACCTAAGAACTCACAATTGAGGTAATATTAATAATAATCCCAATGGGACAGAGTATCTAATAATAATGTCTAATGGGCTAACAGCCAAATTTAAAATCTACAAATAGGCAGCTATATAAAATCTGTAGAGAATTCTATGAAATCTCTTGGAGTTCTTAAACACTAACAAATTTTAAATAAAATAATTTAAAAATAGACATCATAAAATAGACATTAATAAATTTTGAGAACACAAAACCAAGCTATTAAAATTAAATTAATTTTAAAAATCAAAATGCAAGAATTATCATTTAAAAAATTACAGAATTAATAGTGGTTAATAGATTTTATATGTCAGCAAAAATAATTGCAATTTTGGAACATAATTGTGGAGACCTGTTGTTCCAAGGATATGAAAATAGCCATGGTTTCCTAACAACTAGAGTTTTAATATTCCTTGGACTGCATTCATACTAGAGAAAGATTTAAGGGCAGCAGCCAAAATGACTAAACTTCAACTTGGATGTTGAAGCAGTGATTTGATGGGCTTTTCTTGGTCATAATTGCCTCATAAGCTTAAGATCATGAGCCAAAGCCCCCAGTGGGAAGTATGCTCAATTTGGTGGGCCTTAAAGCCATCTCTGGCCAAACATCATCAGCCTTATGGGAGGCCAGCCATGAAGAAAGGGAGTCTCCCCAAGATCTGATTTCCTGAGGCCACAACCTAAGAGCAGGTCCCACAGTCAAATTATTCACACTCCTTGGAAAGAGAGAACAGGCATCAGTTGTGTCCATCGAAGGGGGACACTGTCCAGGTATACCCTGGACATATTTTGAAATCTCTGGGCTGCTTCTGCATCTGAAAAATAAGAAAAATAGCACAATGACAGACAACGAATGAGGAAAAAGACAATTATCCGGCCTAAAACTTAAGACATATAAGAAATTAAGAAAGCAGACAAACAGACAAAAAGACAAACAGCCATATCATTTGGAATCTAATAGTCTGAAGGCAAGTACAGCAGAGAAAAACAAAAATTATTTTAAGCAAAGAAAAGACCATAGCAACAAACGTTATTTTTAGACAGCGCAAACTGGAGAAAAAAAATATATTAAGATATGTCAACCTGACACAAAGATAAGGTGGAATAGGAATCTAGTCCCATTTGAAAGCTGAAAAGAGCTGAATAAAGAGAGCTAGTGTCATGAACTTGGCTGCTTAACTGCCTTTGTGTAAGAAAACATCTCAGAACTTTGAACTTAGGAAATTCCAACTTGTCTTGCACCAGGTCACGAGCTCCATAGAGCAGGAACCTATTTCAACAAGCAGCTTTAAAAAAAACAAAAAAAACAAAATACTTTAATACTTTTCATTCATATTAATGATACATTTAAAAATGCAACAGTGCTAAAATCCATCAGAGTAAAATGCACTGAATAAAAATTAAACTTACTCAGAAAGGTGCTCAGAAGTTGGGTTACAAACAGAAACTGAAATTAGAAGAAAAGTTTTACATTTAAAACAGCATATGAAATATGATGAGTGAGAATAACGATTTAGTAAAGAGACCATTTTATGGATAACCAAAAATACTGGAATAAATACCAAAAATCTAAAGTTGCACAGTTACATATACGTACCTTTCTGCACTACAACTTGGCAAGTATGAGTTTCATTTTGACTTAAGTGTGTAGCCATATTATCTAAGCCAGAAACATCACTTAGGAAATCACAATTAAGGCACACTAGAGTAATGCCCCTAGAAAAAAAGAACATTAAAAAAAGATTTTTATCTTTTATGAATATCCATATACAAGTTTGATGATTATTTTTCCATAATTTGCTTTTTGTGTCGTACATAACTATAACTTCCCATTTTTCTTATATAAATTTGATATAAACTGAAACTATTCTCTGGAAAATGATACAGCCATGCCCAAATTATGCTATTTATTTACAGGAAGTATTTATTTCATACTTTTACCTTCATACCAATTTTTAAAAGTTAGGAGTCAGAAGACCTAGAGTCAGTCTTGTCTCCATAATCAACTGTGTAACTTAGGCAAGTCACATTCTATTTGCCCTTCCACTCATCCGCAAAGTGTAGATAGCATATTCATTCACTTGAAACTTGCTGAAACTGTTTTCATATATACTGTACTACTAGGTATGGTGAATATAATAGTGAACAAAAAAATAGTACTGTCTATGCAATAACGGAGCTTACTTACAATCTGGTGTTTATTTAGTTTGAGCTAAATACAGAAGAAAAATGTGAAGGCTTTAAAAATAGATCACATTATAGCTACCATCAATTGTACGTTCTATGTTAAGTGTTTTCCCATGTATTATTTCGTCTGATTCTCACTACAACCATCAAGGTTGGTATTATTCTCATTTAACACTGAACTAGCTAAAGTAGTTAATAAAATACTGAAGTCTGCAAACTTGAGTTCCTCATGATTCCAGCACTGTGAACTAGCCTATCTGCTGGCGCTTAAAGTACTCATCAACAAAACTTCACTGAGTGCTCTAGTTTTTTTTTTTTTTTTTGAGAAAGAGTCTCGCTCAGTCGCCCAGGCTGGAGTGCAATGGCATGATCTCAGCTCACTGCAACCTCTGTCTCCCAGGTTCAAGCAATTCTCCTGCCTCAGCCTCCTGAATAGCTGGGATTACAAGTGCGTGCCACCACACCCGACTAATTTTTGTACTTTTAGCAGAGACAGGGTTTCACCATGTTAGTAAGGCTGGTCTCGAACTCCTGACCTTGTGATCCACCCACCTTGGCCTCCCAAAGTGCTAGCATTACAGGCAGGAGATACTGCGCCTGCCCCGAGTGCTATAGCTCTTAAATGAAATGTGTAATTAGTACGAATTTTTAAAGAAGTTAGGAAACAACTGCCTAGTTATCAATACTTTATTTTTGAATACAGGAATAGTTTTTGTACTCACTGGATTTAACTGTTTAGCATTTGGCTATTTGAAGTATTTGAATATACTTGACATAAAGTACATTAAGATTCTAATTTAAAATGCATTTAGACTTGTGATTTTTAGCTGAAAAGTGTTTTGAAATATTAAGCCTGTAAAATACTAAAATAGTTCAGAGAACTTAGCCACTATATGTTTAATTTCTTATAGTTATGAGTTAACCACTTGGGAGTTTGTTACACCAAGCATCTGAAGTGCTATTTAAAAGAAAATCAATTATGTTAAATGTATAAGTGATGTTGTTGCCTTAAGTAATCTGAATTGTAAACAGAAGTCTTGAAAAATATTTAGCCTATTGAACTAGAATGCCCCTGTGCCTCTTCTACCAGTAGAAACAATACCCATTCTTTAAAGTCGAGTAGGCCTAACACCTATCCCAGCCACTATAAGAACTGTAATGTTTTTACTCTCTCAAATAACTCTCATTGCACTTATTAAAATTTATAGTTATTTATGTTCACACCTTAACTCCCCACACAATAAAATGTATTGTACAGTCCCCTGAAGGTTGGTTCCAACAAAGCTTCATCATTGTCATCTTTACAGGACCTGCTACTTTATGTGCCAGACAGATACATAATAAATAGTTACAGAATGAATAGTCCATTTCAGTAAGAGTAATTACATAAATTATTGTCATACAGAATTATAAAGATGCTAAGCTCCATTCACAGAAATTAAACAATTTTCAATTTGAGACTACCCAAGTTGAGTGAAAAAACATCTAAGATCTTTAAAATCACATAGTTCACTCAGAAACTAAACACACAACTGAAGTTGACAACAAGGTAAAAACTGAATTAAAATCTCATTCTTAAATGCAATAAAGCCATATTCACTCTTGTAACTGTTTTTAGTAAACGTAACATCTGATGTAGCTTATCTTATTTCCCCAGATTCAGTAAATATTTTAAAAGTAGTACTAACATATTTTTAAAATTGAATGAAATTTTCTCTCCCTGTGAGCTACTAGTCTAACATCACAGACAGGGCCTATTTTCCACATCATTTTCAATATACACATTAATTTATTCAACAAATATTTACTGAGTACCTACTATATGCCAGGCACAGACCAAAAAACCAAACCACACACAATGTAGTGAGAGAATACAAACAATAAGCAACTAAAAGTATGTCAGATGATCTAGAGAAAAGAAAAACATAAAAAGGAGATAGAGAATGCTGGGATAAAGGATACAGTTTTGAATTTTGTAGTCAATATAAGACTCAATCAAAGCAGAGGCCTGAAAGAGACAAAAGAACTAGCCATACAACATCTGGGGAAAAGCAAACTAGGCACAGGAAATAATAAATGCAAAGGTCCTGAGACATATCATCCCCTCTTCTACATTTTCCACTAATCCAAAGAATCAAAGTAAATATTGGCAAAACTAATCTCTACAGATCAGCTTGGTGGAGCAAAGACATTGACATTTCAAGGAGCAATGGCAACATAAAACAAACAAAGAAAGTTCAAGGAATCAGAAAAATATGAAAAAATAATGCTCATTGGATTCTAAATTAGTATGTGGTATAACCAAAGCTAACTATCAATGCCTCTAGAAAATTTTATCAACAGTCCTTTCTGTACAGTAATGAAATAGTATAATTCTCTTTATTTTCAAAAGAAAATATAAGAAATATAAAAATCACGTACTGATTTCAAGAATTCCAGTGGTTAAAGGAAATTTAGTTCAAAACTAAAAAAGTGTTGATTCCTATACTAGATAGCTTAGCTATCTTTTGAATATTCAAATATTGTTGGAGTGCCTTATTTTTGTTCTCATTTTACAATGTAAATGCATCAAGGTTTCCTCTGGACATCACCTTTCCACTGAAATAAATTCAGCAAGAGAACAATGCCTCATCACAGTTCATCACACAATGAACACAACTCTCTAATGTCAAGGAGCAATCATTTATATTTTCAAATTAGGTACCCTAACATCAGGTTTAAAAAAAGTTATAGCAAACCACAATGAGATGCCACTTTATATCCATTAGGATGACTATAATCAAAAAGAGATAATAAAAAGTGTTGGCAAAGATATGGAGAAATTGGAACCCTCAAACACTGCTGGTGGGAATGTAAAATAATGGAGCTACTTTGGAAAACAGTCTGGTGGTTCCTCAAAGGCCCAACATCGAGTTATCATACAACCCAGAATTTCTAATCCTAAATATATACTAATCCTAAGTATATACTAAAAGGAAATAAAAAGACATGACCATACAAAAACATGCACACCAACGTTCACAGTAGTTTTATTCATAAGGGCCTCAAAATGAAAACAATCTAAATAAATAAACTATGATATATCTTTACAATGGAATACTATGCTGCAATTTTTAACAATGAAATATTGATACATACTACAATACAGATGAATCTTGAAAGCATTATGCTGAAAGAAGCCAGTCACAGAGGACTACATCATGTAATATTTTTTATATGAAATGCCCAGAATGGGCCGGGTGCGGTGGCTCACGCCTGTAATCCCAGCACTCTGGGAGGCCGAGGCGTGTGGATCGCGAGGTCAAGAGGTCGAGACCATCCTGGCCAACATGGTGAAACCCTGTCTCTACTAAAAATACAAAAATTAGCCGGGCGTTTGGCGCGCACCTGTGGTCCCAGCTACTCGTGAGGCTGAGGCGGATGTTGCAGTGAGCCGAGACTGCGCCACCGTGCTCCAGCCTGGCAACAGAGCAAGACTCCGTCTCAAAAAAAAAAAAAAAAAAAAAAAAAGAAATGCCCAGAATGGGCAAATATTACACAGACAGAAAGTAGACTAGTTGTTTAGGGATGCGGAAAGCCGGAAAAAAATGGGAATGACCACTAATGGGTACAGGATTTCTTTTTGGAGTGGTAAAAATGTACTAAAACTAACCGGTGATTGCTGCAGAACTCTGTGAATATACTAAAATCCATAAACACGTAAATTGTATGGTATGTTAATTCTAACTCAATAAAGCTGTTGTGTAAAACAAATTTAAGTCATTACAATTTTTCAATAGAAAGAGTAAAAAAAGATCAACTAGTTACCTGAGATTTTCTGAATGCTTCTTAAAAATACAAAACCTTTTGCTTGGACGGTTACTATGAAAGCTGGAGAAACAAAAGAGATTGTAATGATTTTATTATATAATAAGTCATATTAATTTATATTTCAAGTTCATACTTAAATTTCTAGTTTTTAAGATTATAATGTAAATAATAAAATGCCTGTCATTTCCATTTAATTCAACATTTTATCTTACATTCCATTTTACCTATTATATTCTATTGACACTATTTTCCCAGGCATATTTTTAGATAATTAGCACTGTACCTTACTATTATGTTAAAAAAGGAAATACTGAGAATTAAGAACATGTAAAGAGTGGCCGGGAATGGTGGCTCACGCCTATAATCCCAGCACTTCAGGAGGCTGAGGCAGGTGGATCACAAGGTCAGGAGTTAAAGACTAGCCTGACCAATATGGTGAAATATAAAAATTAGCCGGGAGTGGTGGTGTGCCCCTGCAGTCTCAGCTACTAAGGAGGCTGAGGAAGGAGAATCGCTTGAACCCAGGAGGCAGAGGTTGCAGTGAGTCAAGATTCATGCCACTGCACTCCAGCCTGGGTGACAGAGAGAGACATGCTCTCAAAAAAAAAAAAAAAGCAAGCAAGCAAGCAAGAAAATGCAAAGAGCATTAAATTCAGTATTTTAATTTATGAAGAGTTAAACAATTCTTAATTTCTGTTAACACATTTGTGCTATAATACAAACAGTTATCAACAATAATTCTTTTTTATTACTCTCCAATCTTAACATGTTTGTGTAGAGGATGGGGGGAAGGATCTAAATGATCTGGGAAGTAAACAGTACTTGAGCTAAATGCAACTGTTTATCATCTGTAAATTCAAACATTTAGAGTGTTCCTTGTAATTACTAGTAGACTTTTTTTCTTCTTCTTTTAAGAGATGGATCTCAGTATGTTGCCCAGGCTGGAATCAAACTCCTGGGCTCAAGTGATCCTTTTGCATCAGCCTCCTGGGTAGCTGAAACTACAGAGGCACACGGTTAAGCCTGGCTTTCTAGTAGAGGGTTTTTGATTTAAAAAAAAAAAATTAAAGCAGAAATCATGAGTCAAAAGAATGCTTCCTCTAAGCACAGAAAAGAAAACCACTAACCAAACTTTGCAGCCCATGATAATAGCTTCTATATACCCTTTTAATTCCAGTAAGAAAAGCTTTCCTGTACTAGAAAGCCAGGATTCGTCCAATAACATAAACATCATCTGACAGCTTACAGTACTCCCTCCTCACCACCGTTATCCATGTTTCACTTTCTGTGGCTTCAGTTACCCACGTACAGTACAATAAGATATTTTAAGAGAGACAGACTACATTCATGTAACTTTTATTACAGTATATTGTTATAATTGTTCTATTATTGTTGTTAATTATCTTACTGTGTCTAGTTTATAAATAAATCTTTATTGTATGCAGATGTGTGTGTGTAGGAAAAAACATAGTGTAGTATACATAGAGCTTAATACTATCCACAGTTTCAGGCACCCACTGGGGGTCTTGGAACATATACCCTATTGGATAAGGGGGACTAGTGTATTTCAAAATGCAGTCTTCCCCCACCAACAACCCCTGCCCCATGACAACCCCTCAAACATACAGAGGGCAGCGGAGCTCAGGAATTTGCTTTAACAAGCATTTTCAGTGATTCATATACAAGCTAAAGTTTGAGAAGGAGCAGCCAACACACCAGTATCTGGGTCAATGGTTACTCTCAGACACAAGGTAACTGTCCCCAGCACAACATTAATGTATAGGAAAATATATATACACAAATATTCTAGCTAGCTATAATCCCCAGAAAATATCATCAGATTTCTAATAGTCATTTCTTCAACCTGGGAATAGTTACTATTAGAGTTTACAAATTTAAGATGTTATCACAAAAATAAAGTTTTGTTAGAAGAGTATATTGGGAAGTTGGGAAGCCCTGAAATTATATGCAAAAACTTATATACATAACTATATTTCCTCAGAGAAAGGAATCCAAGATTCCTATAAAATGTGCCCCAAAGTAAGTTATTTTTAAATAAGACTTAAAAGCCTGTTAATCTTTCTCTTAAAACAAGCAGACTATTTTTTGTTTATTTAGCTATTAAATATAAGAGAAAAGAAAATATTACATTACAGGGTCTTTTTGATAGCCTCTACATCTGTCTACAACTTATACCATATCATAATGTTGGTAATTTAAAATTTTTAGTTGCCTGAATTCTGTTTTAGAGTTTCTCATCTATAAAAAGGGATTTCTACTACGTCTTTGATTTATCTGTACTTAATTCCATACTTATAGTTTTGTGTATCATAGGAATGGAAAAGTGAATTCACAGCTCACAAATAAAAAGGAAAAAAAATACTATCCTTCTTCCTATTAGCTCTCCATAAAGGTAATGGCAATATAGAAATAAATCTAAGAAAAGTTTTATACTATGATATAGTAAAAATATAATGTTAAAACCTAATTTTTAAAAATCCCCTACTTGGTTAGCTGACAGTATATAATTATCAAAACTCATTAAGCTATTCTCTAATAGGTGAATTTTATTGTGTATTAATTATACCTCAAGAAAACTAAGGACAAAAACCTCCTTCAACCATTATTTTCCTCGTAATCTTGATTCCATATAAGTAACAACTTTACTTTCTAAGAAACGCAAAAGGAACAATTTTCTTCGCAATTTTAAGACACTAGAATAGAGGTTGATGATACAATAACAAAGGCAAGTTGCCTGCCCTAGAGTTTTTGGTTGCTTGGGGGTAGTGTTTGTGGGAGAGAGGAAGTGGCACAGAATGAATGCCCAAAGTAGTTAGGAATTTGATATGGAAAGGTGTTATATTTTCCAGAAATTCTGAACTTCATCCTATCAATGTTAGGAAGTCAAAGGATTTTAGGCCAAAGAATGACCTGCCCAGATTTGCTTACAGCAAAAGAAAGGATGAACTAGGTAAAAGGAGGAAAACTGTAGGCAGAAGACAAGTTATGTGTTATCATAATAGTCCAATTAGTCCTATGATTATCACTTAGTGTCAATAAATTTATGTAAAATTTACAATGAAGTCAAGCAGATCTTTTAAAAATTCAGTACTCTGTCTTATCTAATGTATAAGAAATAAACTTTTATAGCAGCTTTCCTTTTCCTTGGCAATTTTTTAAATCATCCTTCAAAGCCTAAGTGAAATTTACAGAAAATCTTCATTTCTTGTTTAAAGATTTCATACTTACCTCCTCTGTACTCTCACAGTCATTTGTTTATCACATTAAGCTAGGTAAATTTATCTCCCCTAAATTGTGAAAATTACAATCAAGGACTACTACCCCCAATCCTAATAATGACAACTTAGAAATTATAACTATCATTACTTAAATATCTCTTAAGTGCAAATTGTTATTAAGCACTTTAATACATTTTTTCTAATAATCACAATAACTTTATTTTCAAGAAAAGCAATCTTGAGAGTCAGATTAAGGAATCTGTTCAAAGTTCCACACATATACAGTGAAGCTTGGATTCAAATCCAGATTTGTTTGATTGTTCACCACCAGCTTGCCATACTTCTTAGCAAATTGTATTAAATATCTTCCTAGTAGCTACATAACGAAATAAATGAACTTGGCTGAAATAAAACTCTGCTATAAAAAAAGACATACTGGTTACTTATGTTAACTTAATCCTCTTTCATGTAAAGAAAAATGCTCTTTATATCTCATTTTGAGAAATAATAGCAATATTATAGAGCAATTTCTATGCATTTTTTCATATAATTTCTATTACTACCTAAAAGCTATAATAAGGTACAATAATTTAAACAACTGAACCTAAATAATGCTGCTTAAAAAATTACTTAAAAATTACACATTTAATGATGTTTCTCTTTGAAAGGATCTTACTTCAACAATACTCCAACTGCTTCAAGATTTTTGAATACCTTCTTTTGAGAGTTTATTTAGGACCTTTTATAATTGCAACAAATAATAACTATCACCTGCAGTTTGTAATGCGCTAGGTAATATGATGAATACAAAGACCCCTTCTTCTCAAGGAGATAATGCAGATACAAATAAATATAATAAAAGGCAAAATAGGGCTGGGCATGGTGGCTGACATCTATAATCCCAGCACTTTTGGAGACCGAGGCAGGTGGATCACCCGAGGTCAAGAGTTCGAGACCAAACTCGACAACATGGTGAAACCCCATCTCTACTAAAAACATAAAAATTAGCTGGGTGTGTTGGCGGGCACCTGTAATCCCAGCCACTCAGCAAGCTGAGGAGGAGAACTGTTTGAACCTGGGAGGATCTTGCCACTGCACTTCAGCCTGGGTGACAGGGCAAGACTCTGTCTCAAAAAAAAAAATGCAAAATAGATGAATAGTACACAATTAAAAGAAAGTAATGGTTGCGGTGATCAGACATTTGAAAAAAGAAGGTAAACTGAGAGGAGAGAACAAGGCATTCTAGGAACTCACAAGGAATACAGAAAGGTCACTGCAGAAAACAAACATGGGGCTGGGCACAGTGGAGGGTTCAGCTATCATCATTGCACTTTAGGAAGCTAGAGTGAGCAGATCGCTTGAGCCCAGAAGCCCAAGACCAGCCTAGGCAACACAGAAAAACCCCATCTCTACAAAAAATACAAAAAATTATCTGAGTATGGTAGTGCATGCCTGTAAGTGCCAGCTACTCAAGATGCTGAAGTGGGAAGATCACCTGAGCCCAGAAGGTTGAGGCTGCAGTGAACTGTGATGGAGCCACTGCACTCCAGCCTGGGTCGGAGTGAGACCCTTTCTCAAAAAAGAAAAAAAGAAAGAATATGAATATGGAAGAAACTATACTCTGTGGAAGATTAACCAACTTACAGGGGTGGATTGGGGCAGGTATGAGACCAGAAGGAAAAAGACCAACTGACAGGCTACAGTGTTAGTACACAATAGGAATTAAAAGTTCTAGTGCTTTGGAGAAAATGAGGCTTCTGTATATATAGACCTCAAGCTTATATTAAAGGAATTAAAGGTTCTAGTGCTTTGGAGAAAATGAGGCTTCTATATATATAGACCTCAAGAATCAACACTACAAAGAAGAGTTCACCATTCAGTGGGATGCACGTAACACAATGAGGGAAGCAAGGGTACTGCTGAAGTTGAGAAAAGGACAAAAAGACCTATCAAACCCTAAAAAGAGTGGCAATGGAAGCTTTTAGTTTCATATGACACTAACACTAAGAGCTATGTGTGATGACAATTACCAAGAGTTTCTTGTTTATTGCAAAAGAATTAGAACAGTATATTTTGAATGTTTCCAACACAAAGAAATGATAAATGTAGCTGGGCATAGTGGCACACACCTATATAGCTACTTAGGAGGCTAAGGCAGGAGGAACACTTGAGCCCAGGAGTTTGAGATTGCAGTGAGCTTTGATTGCACCATCTAGCACTCTGGAGTGACAATGAGACCCCATAGAAAAGAAAAGAAAAGAAGAAAAGAAAAAAAGAAAAGAAAAGAAAAGGAAAAGAAAAAGAAAAGGAAAAGAAAAAGAAAAGAAAGGAAAGGAAAGGAAAGAAAAGAAAAGGAAAGAAAAGGAAAGGAAAGGAAAGGAAAGGAAAGGAAAGGAAAGGAAAGGAAAGGAAAGGAAAGGAGAGAAGGAAGGAAAGAATGAAAGAGAGAGAAAGTGAGAGAAAGAAAATGAAAGAAAGAACGAATGAACAAGAAACAAAGGAAGGAAGGAAAGAAGGATATATATTGGAAGTGATGGATATCCCAATTACGTAGGTTTATTACATATTATATGGCTGTAACAAAACATCATATGTACTCTACAAATATGAATTATTCTCTAAAAATGTTTAAATTAATTAATTTCACATGGCTATCAGGAAAACTAAACAAATTATGTTTTAAAAAGTGAGTGACAACAATATCAAAGACTCTAAAGAATTCACAGAGGAGTAAGAATGAAAAACAGTGAATAAATACGGTGATAAGTTCATAACAGTCTTTACAAGAGGAATGTTTAGTTGGTAGGTGGGGGCAATACTCAAAGGGTAAAGAAATGAATCACAAGAAAGCTGGTAGCAAACACTTTTTACAAATGTTAATGGTAAAAAGGAAGACAAGAAACAAGGAAAATAGGCAGCTGCGAAAAACTGTCCTTTTCAAAAAAAATTTTTTAAATACCTGAAAATGTTTGTAAGAAGGAACCACATAGAGAGAAAGAGATGAAGATCCAAGTCAACTGAATATGGTCATGGTGAATTTGGGGAGAAAAGAGAGTTAATGGAGAAGTGGGACATGTTAGATTTTTGAGATTAATATCTGAAGAAGGTAACAGGGAAAATATGTGAGGTTGAAAAGAGTTAACTTTAGGAAAAACAAAAAAGATGACCCACAATTGACTAATTAATTAAAGGCCATGTTAACAACTGAGAAACTAAAATAAAATCTTTAGGGTACTGAAGAAGGATTAAACAAATGCTGTAGGTAAAAATAAAGAGGTCTTTAAAAAGAAAAAAATAAGACCTAATCATTGTTAAAGTTTTGAAGTCAGAGTTGATTGAATCAAGCACCGTCTGATAGTCTAGAAGTGAGCACAGAGAAAGTTCAAAAAATGAAGAGGTTTAAATCTTACCCTGGGCTTTATGCCAAGTGAGCATGACTAAAAATGTAAAGGATTCTAGGACAAAAAAATGCAATCAAAACAAATAATCCTGAGAGTGAGGCTGACTACAAAATTAGACAGGTGCTACTAGGCTGGAAAAAGAAGTCAAAGCCCTGAACATCATGGGGTAATGGAAATCCAAAAGGAATGAACAGTTGATAGGAAGAGATTTAATTAACTATAGTTTCAAGAAAAAAAAAAAAGACAGTATATAAACTTAAAAGTTGATGTGAAATGCTGGCACTAAAGAAGCAAGATCCCATGAGGTTAGGCCGATCATCAAGAGCGGGAAAAACTGAGATAAGTGCTGAAGCCACCAAGAAAGGTAGAAGAATCCTTGAAAGCAGTAGTTGATAATGACCAGAAAGTAACAGAGAAGTCATGTTGTAATCCGCAAGAAACTCACTTATAATACATTGATTCTAATTTTTTTTTTTTAAAAATTGAACAAAGTCACTTTGAATAAGCAAACTATCAGGTTTACATCTAAACAACTTTGGCCTTTTTTTAAAAAAATACAGTATTCTGAAGGAATAAACTATTCCCCTAATGAGATCTAAATGAAAGTAATGCAGACTCTGAAGGCTTTTCCTAACATAGTGTAAATGGTAAGTACTCAAATAATCTAAGTTGAATGAATTAATGAAAAAGAACTGCAAAAGTGGCATCATGACTAGAATAGTCTCTCATTTTCACTGAATGAATGCAAGTATAGACGGCCTGACACATAGATAAAAAGAGTGTTGGAATACAGAAAGAGAAACAGACTCCTCTGAAAAACCTTAAAGTCTCTCAAAGTGACTGCTTTTAAGAGGATGACGCTTATGAGATTTTTTTAGTAAACATATTTAAAAATTTTACATTTTGTTGGAAAATAACCATTACTGAAACACCAATGGGACAATAAAAAGTTCCATGGAAAAACTATTTCCCAGCTGGGTGCAACGGCTCATGCCTGTAATCCCAGCACTTTGGGAGGCCGAGGCAGTTAGATCATTTGAGGTCAAGAGTTTGAGACCAGCCTGGCCAATATGGTGAAAACTTGTCTCTACTAAAAATCTAAAAAATTCGCCAGGCATGGTGGCTACTCAGGAGGCAGAGTACTCCAGCTACTAGAGAGGCAGAGAGGCAGGAAAATTGCTTGAACCCAGGCAGTGGAGGCTGCAGTGAGCTGAGATGGCACCACTGCACTCCAGCCTGGGAGACAGAGTGAGACTCCATCTCAAAAAAATAAAAAAGAAAAACTATTTCCCTAACAAACCTATTCTAATTTCATTAGCTTAATTTTTCTTACAATTTTAGTCCCACAATTTCTAGAGTTACTATGCTGAGAAACAGGACCAGGCAATATCCTAAAAGTTCCTTATTGTTAGATCCTTTTAGCTCCTTGAAGAGAAAAACTGGCTTCTAATAGAATAACTTTGTTTTCAAAACAGAAACTTGCTGAACTATAATTTTGATTGGCAATTTACACATTTAATTCATCTTACCTCATCATATGATTTACATAGGCTTTGCTACAGCTAGTGTTGTATCTGCAAAAACTACAATGGACATACGTAGGAAAGTGGTTTGCAAAATCTTTTATTTCGGAACAACACTCAATGCACTTGTGAACGCCCCGACGATACCTTAGGGAGACATAAAAAAATGATAAAAATATATTTTAAAACAAAAATACTAAGGAAGAGCTTTATTAATGTTCTATTAACTAAAGTGTAAAGTTTTATACTTAAGTTTAAATTATATTATATATCAGGAATAAAAGATTACCTTAAATTCCTCAATGCTGTATTGACTTTACTTTTTTTATTGCTACTAGCCAATGTGCTTTGTTTCTTTTGCATATTAGAGATTTTTGATTTGTATTTAGATTTACTTCCATTAGGCTTACTTGTATTAGGTTTACTTGTATTGGATTTGATTGTATTAGGTTTACTTGTATTAGATTTTGCAGGATTTTTAGCAGTTATATTTTTAGTCCTTGGAGGTGAGAGCTGAAGGGTAGAAGCACTTGCACTAATGGAAGGTGTAGGTGAAGCTCCTGATTGCAGAGGTCCAACTGAAGCTCGAATAGTAACCTACAAAAATAAAGAGAATATTTGCTTTAAGAAATGAATCATTATATTAATATTAAAATATCATGGTACAAAAAATAGTTAAAAATAAAGAATTTTGAAGAAAGCACATATAATCAGGTAAGTCTCCCATTTATTCTAAATGTTCAAACCATTAAATTATATTAAACTTGAAATTCAGTTGTAGTATTACATTTTTGTATTGATATCAGTTATTTGTTAACATAGTTATCTTAGGAGTTAATACAAATTATATGAATATAAAAAGAGCACATTCCATAGCTATTTTTATGCCGTGATATAACTTTAAGAAATTCAAACATAGAACTCAAAATTTAAATCTCAAAGCCTGAAAAATAACTCTAGAAAGGCCTGAATTACCCTTTAACAACTATAAAAAAAAACAGATCTGCAGTAAATGTGATCTCCTCTTTCCAGGGCTCAGTGCCCAAGATTTATGCTTACAAATGTTATGGGAGGAGTTACATCAATTTATTATACTACGTGGAGAGCTAAATAATATTCAGAATTTTCTTAAAGTAAATTAATACAAAGTTCATCATTTAGTATTCAGAATGAGAAAATGTTTAATTATATCTGTTGGTTGACAATGAAAAACACAAGTGCCTACCAACATTCTAGTTAATCATTTGACTATACCTTCCTCCTGTATTTGAGGAACAGCTAATAAGTAAGTCCTATGACATACATGTGCTGGGGTAATATATAATAGCACTGGACCAGGAATCAAAAGACCTGCCAAGTCATGTGACCTTGAATAAGGAACTTATCCTCTCTAAGCTTCTTCACATCTATAATATGGGGTAATACCTGCCTTATTAACCTCAGTGGATTGTGGTATGAATTAGACAACAGAATGTATGAAAAAGTACACTGAAAGTTTAATTCTAAGGAGCTATAAAAACATTTAGTATCATTATCATTAATATTATTATTAATAAGGGAAAAAATGAGAGAGTACTGCACTGCTTACATTAATGTTCTGCATGTCTAGTCCCAGCATGAAATGAATGGATTGCAGGGAAGGATGCTGGATAGCTTCTCTTGCTATCATGTCTTCAGAGCATGGCTGTATACTGTTTTAGTTAATTCAAATAACAGACATACCCACATTCAAAGGTAAGTACCCAAAGCCAAAAATAAATGTTTTGGGGATTATTTCACTTTGGATTATCCATGCCTCTGTTTCCCTCCACTGGAGCAAATATTCAAGAGCTGACTGTATACAAAGAAGTCAGAGAAAACAGATGTATATAAGGCAAAAAGGGAAAAGTAAATTACAATCATCAGTATGCAGTCGGACATGTGTTTGCTCACTTAAAACACAATGCTATCCAGCACTAGAACTTGCTTCTCAGAGTAAACTTAGTAATAACAACTGCAACAAACATCTGAGAACCTATGGCACTCAAGGCACCATACCAGATGCTGAGAACACAATTCCTGATCTCAAACATCTTACGGTTTAGCAACTAAAATCAACATACACACCTTCAACTGAAAGCTCAAAAACAGCCTATAAAATACTGAAACAACCCAGTGACCCAGGAAAAGTTAAGTGAGTTGTATTTTTTAGAAAGGACTACTACTCTAACCTAACACCTATCACTAAACTCAAAACACTGGTTAGAAGTTTTTCCTTCTATGCATAAAATTAAAACCTAAAATTAAAGTCTGAGCAAAAATCTCAAAACATTTAAAAATATATTTAATAGATAAAGCCGGACAGGAGTTAATTTCTGTTATCATGCAAAATGTTAAAATACAACATATTTTAACTCACTTTTGTTCCAGGAGGCAATCCTTCTAGTTGTTTAGGTTTTACAAATGTTCGATGGTGTTGAGTCTTATGATCCATTTTCTCCTTGCATGTCAAAAACTGCAGCCTACATTTTGTACAACGATGTATTCCTTTTTTCTGTTTAGGAAAAAAACAGAAAAAGGGGGAAAAATAATTTCAACAATCACAAATCCTGTGTCCTGAAACTACTCTGACTTAATTTTAATGATACCTAAACAATGTAAAAAACTAGCAGTTTAGCATCTCCTATCATAAATAATATCAAAATACCTCATTTTAAGTAAGTCAGTACATTAGTATTTGGGTTTCAAATGTGTTTGGCTACTATGTAGGAACTGTGCATAAAAGTTCTATCAAAAGGTTCTAATAAAACTTAATTGTGGTGAGAAAGCTCTTTCAATTATAAATGAAATAAACGTGATACTGTGAAAATTAGATGTACTGTGTTTTTATTCTAGAAAAAGTAAATTATTTCTAATTTTTGCTATTACTAGTTGGTTAAAAAGTTGGTAAAATAAACTCTCTAAAACCAAATACATTTAACCAGACATTTCAAAGCAGGTTATTCTATAGAAATGCTTATATAAACCAATGCTGTCCAATAATACCTTTTACAATAATGAAATATTCTAGAGATGTACTGTCCAACACAGTAGCCACTAGTCACATGTGGTTATTGAGCACCTGAAATGTGGCTACTGTGACTAAAGAACTTTATTTTAAATATTGTTTAATTAATTTAAATCTAAAAAGCTGTATGTGGCTAGTAGCTACTATATTAGACAATGTGGATAAGGAGGCATAAAACAGAACAACTGAACTTACTGATTGAGAACCCTTGGACTGAGTCTCTCCTCAAAACCATTATTCTACAGATGGGAAATAGGACCCCCCAAAAAAATCTAAGGCACTTCTCCATAGCTAGTTAGTGACATTACCAGACTCCTGATCCAGTGTTCTTTCTACTACAGATTATCAACTGCAATTTTTACCCTCATTAATATATTTTTTATATATAATGGTTTTAGAGAAACCACTCCTTTGTAATTATATGTTGTTTTACACATATATATATATATACACACATACACATAATTATACAACATATAATTACAAAGGAATGCCTTTTCTAAAGCTGAATCTCTGCCAGATACATTACTATGTCCATTTAAACACAACTAATTATTTACTCATTTTTAACTTTTAAGTTCAGGGTACATGAGCAGGATGTGCAGGTTTGTTACACAGGTAAACATGTATCCTGGAGTTTTTTTGTGCAGATTATTTCATCACCCAGGTATTCATTAGTTATTTTTCTTGATCCTCTCTCTCCTACTCTCTGCCTTCTGGTAGGCCCACGTATGTGTTGTTACCCTCTATGTGTCCATGTGTTCTCATCATTTAGCTTCCACTTATAAGTGAGAACATATGGTATTTGGTTTTCTGTTCCTGCATTAGTTTGCTAAGGACAAGGGCCTCCAGTCCCATCCATGTCCCTGGAGGACATGATCTCATTCTTTTTTACAGCTGCATGGTATTCCATGGTATATATGTACCACATTTTTTTTATCCAGTCCACCACTGATGGGCATCTAGATTGATTGCATGTCTTTGCTATTGCGCATAGTGCTGCAAAGAACATATGTGAGCATGTGTTTTAACAGAATGATTTATATTCCTTTGGGTATATACCCAGCAAAAAAATTGCTGGATGGAATGGTATTTCTGTCTCTACGTCTTCAAGGAATTGCCACACTGTCTTCCACAATGGTTAACTTACACTCCCATCAACAGTATAAAATCACTCCTTTTTCTCCACAACCTTGCCAGCATCTATTATTTTTTGAACTTTTAATAATAGCCATTCTGACAGGTATGAGATGGTATCTCACTGTGGTTTTGATTTGCATTCCTCTAATGATCAGTGAAGTGGAGCTTTTTTCATATCATTGTTGGCCGCATGTATGTCTTCTTTTAAGAATTGTCTGTTCATATCCTTTGCCCACTTTCTAATGGAATTGGTTTTCTTCTTGTAAATCTGTTTCAGTTCTTTGGAGATGCTAGAAATTGCAAAAATTTTCTCCCATTCTGGAGGTTGTCTGTTTACTTTGTTGACAGTTTATTTTGCTGTGCAGAAGCTCCTTAGATTAATTAGATCCCATTTGCCAATTTTTGCTTTTCTTGCAATTGCTTTTGGCATCTTTGTCAAGAAATCTTTGCCCATGCCTATGTCCTGAATGGTATTGCCTAGGTTTTCTTTTAGGGTTTTTACAGTTTTGGGATTAACAGTTAAGTCTTTGATCTATCTTGGGTTAATTTTGGTTTATGATATAAGGAAGGGGTCCAGTTTCAATTTTCTGCCTATGGGTAGCCAGTTCTCCAAATATCATTTACTGAAGAGGGAATCCTTTCCCCATTGCTTGCTTTTGTCAGGTTTGTCGAAGATCAGATGGTTGTAGATGTGTGGTTTTATTTCTGGGTGCTCTATTCTATTCCATTGTTCTCTGTGTCTGTTCTTGTACCAGTATCAAGTTGTTTTGGTTACTATAGCCCTGTAGTTTAGTTTGAAATCACGTAGTGTGATGCCTCCAACTTTGTTTTCTAATTAGTATTGACATGGCTATTTGGGCTATTTTTGGTTCCATACGAATTTTTAAATGGTTTTTCCTAGTTCTGTGAAGAATGTCCATGGTAGTTTAATGGGAATAGCATTGAATTTATTAATTACTTTGGGCAATACGGCCATTTTCACAATATTGATTCTTCCTAGCCATGAGCATGGAAAGTTTTTCCATTTGTTTGTGTCATCTCTGATTTCTTTGAGCAGTGGTTTGTATAATAGTTCTCCTCATAGAGAGCATTCACTTCCCTTGTTAGTTGTATTCCTATTTCATTCTTTTTCTGGCAATTGTGAATGGGAGTTCACTCATGATTTGACTCTTGGCTTGTCTGTTGTTGGTACATAGAAAAGCTAGTGATTTTTGTGCACTGACTTTGTATCTTGAGACTTTGCTGAAGTTGCTTATCAGCTTTAAAAGCTTTTGGGCTGAGATGATGGGGTTTTTTAGATATAGAATCATGTCATCTGCAAAGAAAGATAGTTCGATTTCCTCTCTTCCTATTTGAATTCACTTTCTTTCTTTCTCTTGCCTGATTGCCCTGGCCAGAACTTCCAATACTATGTTGAATAGGAGTGGTGAGAGAGGGCAACTTTATCTTGTGCTGGTTTTTAAAGGGAATGCTTCCAGTTTTTGCCCATTCAGTATGACATTGGCTGTGGGCTTGTCATATATGGCTCTTATTAAAAATTTTAGGTATGTTCCTTCAATACCTAGTTTATTGAGTTTTTAAATGAAGAGATACTGAATTTTACTGAAAGCCTTTTCCGCATCTATTGAGATAATCATGAGATTTTTGTCTTTAGTTCTGTTTGTGATGAATCACATTTATTCATTTGTATATGTTGAACCAACCTTTGCATCCTAGGGATAAAGCCTACTCACAATCACGGTGGATAAGCTTTTTGATGTGCTGCTGGATTCAGTTTGCCACTATTTAAATGAGGATTTTGCATCAATGTTCATCAAAGATATTGGCCTGAAGTTTTGTGGGTTTTTTTTAAACAACCACTTATTTATAAAAATCAAACTAAATAATGTATAGGGAAGTAGCTAGCACTACTTGTATTCCTGGCATACAAGCAAGCACTTCATAAATAAAAGTTCTTTATAAAATTCAAAGCAACATATAAATATGTGTTACAATTCTATTAATAGCTGCATCTTAAGACTTTTTTTTTTTTAACACAAGGTCACACTCTGTCACCTAGGCTAGAATGCAGTGGTGTAGTCTTGACTTACTACAGCCTCGACCTCCTAGGCTCTTAGAAGTATTTTAGAAGTGTGATACGCTGGATTACATCACAGGTTCGGGCAATTCAAACAAATTCACTTATATGTGCGCAAGGAAGAGGAGAAAAAGGAGAGAAAATTTGACCAAGAAACAGATACCAAAACAACAGAGCAGGAAAAAAGTTCACCAGAGTTGAGTTCCCAGAAATCTTTTCTCTATATGTAACCACTCAGTAGATTACATTATCCAGTTTCACGGTTTTAAATACCATCTAACCAACTGCCTACTTAACGTTACTGCCTGATTTCTAATATGCTTCTCAAATCTACCCAAACAAAACTGAACTCAAGATTTCCTTCCTATATCCCTGTTCCCCTCCTCCAAAAAAATCTGTTCCTTCTTCAGTCTTCCCCGTCTCAGTACATGAAACTCCATTCTTGCAAGTGCTCAAAAAATTTAACCTCTCTCTCTTACATCCCATGTCAAACACATTAATAAAATCTGTCAGCTCTACCTTCAAAACCATTCGTAATCTTTCCACTTCTCATTACCTCCAACCATTGCTACCATACTGTCCCAAGCCACTTACCACTTAAAAACTTTCTATATTCTTCCCCTAATGTCCTTTCTTTCCTATGGGCTTTACTCTCCTTAGCTGCCAGTAATAAAAACATGGCACATCTTTCACATACTTAAAAACGTCTAGTGCCTTTCCAAAGTCTTGGCTGTGGCTTACAAAGCGCCACATGAATTGGCCCACATTCTATTGCTAAAACCTCATCTCCTGTTATTCTTCCTTCTATTAATTTACTCGGCTTCAGCCACACTGGCCTCTTTGCTACTTTGTGACCATCCCAGGTATACACTCACTTCACTGAATATATAACGTTACCTCTCCCAGGTAATCCACATGACTTACTCCTTTATATCCTTAAGAGAGGCCCATGTTTGAGCATCCTTTATACAACACCCTTTTTTCGACCACTCCTCCACTCCTACCACCTCCCCAATCTTTAATACTCCTCACGTCCACATTTTCCTCCCACAGTACTTACTGCCAGTATATACATTCTAACACACACACACACACACACACACACACACACAAATGTATTATCTTTCTCTACTATAATGTAAATTCCAGAGGGCACGAACTTGGCTTTCTTCACTGCTATATGATATCTTAAGCAGCCCTTGGCACATAATAAGGCATTCAGTAAATATTTCTTAACTGAATAGTGAGGCAGAAAATAATAGACTAACAGAGAAAATGCATATGAGTAGCATGTGCAATTTAGTTCAAAATATCTACCTTTTCATTCAATGAACATTTGTCCAGAGTCCTAAGGTAGAATATATTAATCTACTAGTCCCTTAGTTGGACTTAAGTCTTACACATCTCACTTATGTACGCATGCATTTCAATGCACCAAGGGTGATAAAGAAAAAACACTATGTTTCTTCTACCACTATGTTCAACAAAAGAAACAGAGATCTATTCCAAATATAAAGAAATCAATATCTGTATTAAATTTTTTTATAAGTATACTATATTGTTTGGGAGACTTGAGAGATTTATATTTAATTCTTACTATATGTAATTTCTACCTTTAGACCTAATGCCAATGTGAAATCCAACTCTGTGGTAGAACAGTAAAAGCTTGGACGCTGAAGTCAAACTTTTAACTCAGCCTCTTATTAGACAAGGTGACAATAGGCAAATTACTGTCTCTAAAGCTCTGTCTCCTCATCTATAAAACAGAAATAATAATATACATATAGTGGTTGAGAGGAATTAAACAAGAAAATGCATGTAAAGTACCAGCTGCTGCCACAGGGTAAGTAATTAGTGTATGTTAACTGCTTGTTTTATTAAAGCTCTAATGAGCATATTTAACACATCTGGAATTGCTATCAATATTTCTTGAAAGTCACATAAATTGGGTTATTAACTCTAAAATCACTAAAGACATAGTATAATCTTTAAAAAAATGTTACAACTGAGTTCTTCAAAAACAATGGAATGAGACATGGAGTCAACTATTCTTATTGTCCAATACTTCGGTAATAATGACATTTCAATCACAAGTTTATAATAACACTCAGCTATGGTTTTCTGGTCTTGTAAATAATTACACAAATTATAAATACCTTCAAGGATGCCCAGTGATCCTTCTTATTAATAGATTGCCTCCTCTTTAATGCTGGCTATCTACCTCCCATGGAACTCCAAACAAAAAAGAAAACAGGCAGCCATGGCAAGTTAAAACATAAAACGCAGGTCATGATGACTTGCTTATACATCACACAGACCACATAGGGGGTCCCCAAATCTCTGTCATAGTTATTATTCTTCCCACATCTCTATCTCACTCTATGGTCCGGCAAAGCACCTGGGAAAGATTATGTTAAAAAGTCCCATCATGAACTAGATCTACTGCCTTATACTTCATTCTCCCTTTCAAAATTAAACTACAAAGATGAAATACAGAGTATCAGGAACAGTATTTCCCAAACTCTGTTCATCAAGAAATGTTAATAGGTATTGTGCAAATAAAGTGGTCAATAGTCAAATAAGTTTGGGGAATGATACATACTATATCCTTTCTCGGAGATTTACAATGTCCATTGGCATATTAAAAGTTCTGAGAAGTCCTGTTTTAAAAAACAAACAAATCTGCTTGATTTTGTAAATCCAGGCATTTAACAAATTTATTTAGCAGTGATGATTTGGGGGAAAACATCTATTAACAGCTGATGGAACACTGTTGGGGAAACCCTAGAATAGAAGATCTTGCCAGAAACTCTCAAGGATGGGTGGCAGCCCAGTCACAACTCAGGTGATCCCAAATTGATCTAGAAATTCTACGTTTATGATCTTCTCCAATTAAAAACTTCAAGTCAATTTCATGATTAACTAACAATTGAAAATGACATCAAAGTGAGCACCAATGCTGAATAAATTGGTATGTCAATATAATCAATAATAAGAGAATGTATTATTTGTAGTGAGTTAGCAAAACTTGACTTAATGCTCAGATTCAGTAAATCCATTGGATTCTAATTTTGGCAAAGGCATTGTTGTTCTTTCAAGCACTCAAGTATGGGATTAGTGTTTCATCAAAATTTTTAGTCCAAACAAAAGATGGTTTAATTGCTTCAGGAAAAGCGCCAATAAGCATAATATCAGAATTCAAGAGAAGGGTACAATCACTAAGTACCAGCACTGAGTTCCAAAATTATATAGCAAAATTGGTGGAAGCCATCCAGGGAACAAGTGATGATCTAAATATATTTCTCTGGCAGAATTAATACATTGATCCATAAGCATCACTACTATTCCCATGGTCACACGACTATAAAAGACAATTCCAGGTCAATGATGACAATATGTCTTCTCATAAAGATAAGGGGTTAGAAAGTTTGAAGAGCAAAAGGAAAATAAGATTATAAATCCTTTATCTTTTCTTTTTCAGTTCAAACTCATTTTTTCCCCTCGTCCTGAGAACTCTCTTCAAAATCATTCTCATATCTACCTTTAGACCCCAAAATATTAAATCTTTTGGATATTCCACTCACTTTTTTTCCCCTCTCAATCATAGGCTTCCTATTTCTAGCTATCTTTCAGAATTTACATTATTTATGACCCACACCATCACCAGAAAGGAAGTAAGGAAAAGAAGTGGAAATTTCACAAGCAAACATAAAACATAAATTAATAGTGTCATTTGGAATCACTTTGCTTCTCCTGCAAAACAAATCTAAAGATGCTCCACGTCATAATCAGTGTTTTCACTAAGACAAAATAAACAAATAAGAACTGATAAAGCTCACCTGATGTTTCATATAATGATGCATATATGGCGTTGCAATTTTAATAACTTTGAGGCAAAATGGACATAGCAAGTTCTTAGTGTTTTCATGGGATGCTCTAAAATGAGTTTCTACATCAGAAAATGATGATGATCTGTAATTGCAAACCTAAAAATAGAAAGAAGGCTTAGTTTAACTTGAAAATTTGTAACTGATATGCAATTACAAAGTAACAATGATTTACAATTTGTCAGGAGAACATTATGTACTACTAATCTAGCCCTGATGCGTTTGCAACCAAGAATCTCACTAAGGCAACACCGGAAGATCATCTTTGAGACATTAAATGTAGCTTTCAAAGTTAAGGGATACATCCCAAAACACAACTAGATCCCCTTCTCTTTAACAGATCTTTTTATCTATCACCTTCTGCCTTGACTTGAATTTTCAAGCTTTGGCACCTCTTGCCGTGTAACGTGTTTTTCCGCTACATGAAACAGCATTCTCCTTTAGATTATCAATGGTCTCCAGGTTTATGGCAGTGGCAATTTATCTTTTCCTTGCTTTCCTTTTCCTTCAAATTCTGCAAAAATGCTTTTGCCAAATGCTTTGCCAAAGCATTTGGTAGGGTTCTTTGTAACTAACAGCACTTTGTATTTCCCTTGTATGCCTACATTCTTCCCTATATAATACAGTAAGTCCATATATTTGTTTTTCTACAACAGGATTCATCTTTGTCCAGTACAGGGATGAGCAAAACAAAGAAAAGCCTGTAGACCAAACCCAGCTTGCTGCCCACCCTCGTATAAGGCGTAAGTTATGCCAAGTTCTGCATAAGTTTGCTGACCACTGGTCTAATAGGCTTAAATATATAACCAAAACAACAAACTAAACACTTAAGAAAACAATAAAATGTATGTGTACCTGGCAGACATATGGCATTTCACCAGGTTTATGATTGTCCTTCATATGTTGTAAAAGAACATGTTCTGTTTCAAACGACAATTCACAGATTTTACAAATAGCTAAATGTGGGAGAGAAACAGTATTATAATATTTAAGATATTAATATAAAAATTCATTGTATGCATCTATACCAACAATAACAGCAGTAGTGGCAGTCATCAACAGTTAAACAGCTTGTTAACTAAGTCCAAATAACAGGTCTAAGCACTTACATTACCTCACCTACATTAACTCACTTAACTCCTATTAACAATCCCATAAGGAAAGTATTTCTATTATCCCCGTTATTCAAATATAAAGTAACATGGCTAAAATCTTGTACCTGTATTAAGAGTCAGATCTGGGATTTAAAACCAAGCCATCTTGCTCCAAAATCTGTTTTTTGTTTTTTGTTTTGAGATAGTGTCTTGCTCCGTCACCCAGGCTGGAGTACAATTGCATGATCTTGGCTCATTGCAACCTCCGTTTCCCGGGTTCAAGTGATTCTCCTGCCTTAGCTTCCCACGTAGCAGGGATTACAGACATGCATCACCACGCCCAGCTAATTTTTGTATTTTTAGTAGAGACAGTTTTGCCATGTTGGCCAGGCTGGTCTCAAACTCCTGGCCTCAAGCAATCTCCCAACATTGGCCTGTCAAAGTGCTGGGATTACTGGCATGAGCCACCGAGCCTGGCCTGTGATTTTAAACTATAACTGTAACTCTGTTTCCTATTAAAGTTTAAATGAAGAGCACTGATTTCACATTTAAAATAAATGATACTAGGCTCCTAATTTAGTTCCCAATAAATAATGCACAGGTTATGTCAATGCAGTTACCATAATGAATTATTTGCAAGAGGTACTTTATTAGTAGTAACTAATTTTATTTAAAAGTTTGTAACTGTTAAAACTTGGCCTTTTCAATTTTGCCCTCAAATTCCAAAGTCTATTTCTTATTTTCAATTTTCTAACAGACTTCTTTAAGGTTTTCTTGGTTTATATTATCAAAATCAATAACATGGAATATTTAAATGGATTGGTAACTTACTAGAAAATTCATGGGGGGTATGTGTACTTTCGATGTGACACTGCAACTGAAATGGTGTGGGAAACTGACGGTAGCAGTGCTGGCAGGTGGTATGGTTTTCCCAGCTCTCACTGCTCTGCTTCTCAAGTTCCAAGTGGTGTTTCATGTGGTTCATAAACCTATAAATGGTTGTCAACAGGTGCAAAACTTGAGATATAAAAACAAAAAGGAAATCTCACAAACAAGAATCTGAACCTAAATCTTAAAAATATAAATGTATTACTCTTAATTATCAAAAGTCTTAAAGCTGTGTAGGAAAGTATGCACTTTTAATAATCACTTTTTTTAAGTGGCTAAGTAAACATCTTTTTATCTTTGCTTTAAAATAATTCATTAATGAAATTAATCTGAAAGATCACCAATTTGATAACTCTTAATCATTAATTCAGATTATTTTTTAAAAATTTAGATAAAATAGCAGGCTTCTGATCCATATTTGAAATCCTATTTAGATTTTAAAATAAAATACTAAAAGAAAGGAAACCCTATCACCAAAGGCAGCTATAGAGTCAGGAGGAAATCTTTTAAGGCCTTGAAAATATACAATAGATTCCAGCTGCTTAAATGTCAAATTAGTGGTATTTTTACTTGTATCTTGGTTTCTAAATACATGTAATAGCAGTTTTAATGCCTACAATTACAAGAACCTTTTGTTTTATTTAATGATACTGGTTTACTGTTAGCAGAGACTGTTCATCTAAACTTGCAGACACTGCCCTTTGTAGGCAACATACATTTTTCAGTTTTACATTCTGCTACTTCAGCTTCCCTAAAAGGCTTCTTCTGAGCAGGAACTACGACCTTCAGTGGCAGAGGGTGCAATATAAATGGTAACACTTATTTAAAAGAGCTTACTGAAGTTATTTGCTGAATTTGAGAGTAAAGTTATTCAATAAAAACTGTAATTTTTAGACTAGGTCAACTGTAAACAATTATTCACTTTGAGTCCCTAAAAGAAATTATCTTGAAACTAAGTGATAATGCCATCAATCTGGATAGAAATCATCATGAAAGTTATATGTCTCTTTTCACAAATTTACATCACTCCTTCTCTTTAGAGTGGGCCATGATACACCTTGAAATACCCATTCCTCCTTTGGTTTTAACGCCAGCTCTACAAACGCCTACAGAAAATCCCAGTCTTGGTTAAATATTTACATATAGAGTAATGGTCATCAGCCATTAAACTTTCAGCTCACAACTTTCACCACTTAAAGTCTATTAACATAAAATGATCCCTTAACCAATTCACTTTTTCCCAATTACCAAATGAGTTCCATCAGGAGCTCATACTTCTCAACCCAACAGAAATTTGGGAAACAGCAAAACCTCTTGCAAGGATGTTCACAGAACAAGATAAATCTAACTATTTTTAGGGACACTCAATGTAGGAAAAAACCTTATACCACAGTATGTTGATAAGGCAGAGAACAGAAATGCTGAGCTATCAATTTCTTATTCTCTATGAATATCAAATTGCCTTCCTAGTTTTTACTGGTAAAGTAAAATATAATACATTTAACTTCTTTATTCATGAGGTGTTTACCATTAAGGTTACGTTTACTAAATGATCAGCGTTTTTAAAATGCTCAATTCCTGGATATTATCAGATACAGTTTTCTTAAAATCTATAAATATTCTGAAAATCTAGACATATGTAGCTACTCTTCATAAACAATAACAAAAAATGAATTTTTCATTTTATTTTGAGACACCTTTGCTCTGTTGCGCAGGCTGGAGTGCAGAGGCATGATCGCAGCTCATTGCAGCCTTAACCTCCCACCTCAGCCCCCCAAGTAGCGGGGACCACAGGTGCACGTTACCACGGCCACCTAACTTTTGTATTTTTTCTGAAGATGAGGTTTCGCTGTGTTCCCCAGGCTGGTCTGGAACTCCTTTGCTAAAGCAATCATCTGCCTCAGCCTCCCAAAGTGCTGGGATTACAGGAGTGAATCACCAGGCCCAGCCTCATTTTCATGTTTGGTATTAAACGGGCTAATCTCAAAGGAAAGGCCAAAAAAACTACTGAGAAATAACTTATAATCCCATATTTCAACACAAGAAACTGTCAGTGAATCACATTGCTCTGCATTTTACCGTATTTGCTAACATGATTTTCTGATGTGTCATGTTATCATGGTGGTGGAGTTCTATTGCAACACTGTTTCACTGTTTTATCTCAAAATACCATATCCCTTCTGTTAAACTACTACAACCATTAGCTATTGATGGCTCTTAAAGCTTGATAAAAGGAGGTGAGAAAATAAGAAAACTCATATAAAACAAGATAAATGTGAAAGAACTTTGAAAATTATAAAGCACTATCATAAAGAAACAATAATTGTTATAGGTAGATATCACCATGCATTTCAGGATTTTATATATGCTTCTTTTTGGACCCACAAACTCACAGGAAAATAAATAAATGCTGAACTCAGAAGTAACTATAGGTGTTTTGAAATGCTAATTACAGATGATAGTTACCAGGAATAAACACAAAGGCATAAGTATATGTATATGCTTGTACACACATGCACAAACACACTACAGATTACTTTGAAATGCACCCAAAAAATCAAATAGTTCTAAGAAAGATGAAGAGATACATAATACAGCAACTACAGTAAAATGTTAATGGTAAAATCCAAGTGGTAAGTGTAAAAGGGTCCAATGTGAAATTTTCAAAACTGCTTAATATTTGAAAATTTTTATAGTAAAGTGATAGACAAAACCTTATCTAATATAAATATCAGGCTACATAATCAACAAATATCATTTAATGTCTTCTTTTCTCTTGTTACTAATTTATATAGAATGATAGTTTCAAAGATTACAACCCAACAATTACGAAGTGTAAATTTCTAATATTTAAAGCATTCATATAAAAATCTTCAAAATTATACTGGGAATTAAATCTCTAATTTTTGAGGTGTTAAATTTTAAAATCAAAACAGACATGTTTCCTAGAACTGATACATCTCTAAAACAGGTAACTTTTCCTGCAAGACATATGTTCTAAAAATTGTAAATATAAATTGAAAGATTTGAGCATTACAAAGATTAGTATGGAGGAGCTCAAACTGGGCAAACATAAAGTGGTTCTTCTTAAAATGTGAAGAAATATAAAATTTCAAAGGCAACTAGAAAATAAAAAATTTCTAATAAAAATTTAAAGATCACTACTAAAACAGAAAAAAGAAGTTTATTTTGTCTTAAGTTAAAATGAACTTTGTCCTTTCTTAAGCTATGTGAAAGAAATACAACTAACTGGATCCAAGAGTCAAACTCCACAACACAAGAAAGGACAAAAGCTTTTCAAAAAGAGAATCTGCCTTTATTCTTAGTAGAAAGTATTAAAATTGCTTACCTAGAATAGCATAGAAAACACAAGATAAAGGCATAACGTTTTTATTTGCAGCATTTCAATTTTCAATAGAAATAAAAATAAGTATTTACATACCTAATGTTATTTTTTAGAATTTTCAAGCAACTGAAGCATTTAAAGGTTGTGTGAGTCTTCTGTTCTTCCTGGACATCTCCTTCATGTTTTCCATAATAAAAGTCATTAACTAACATGATCAATTTTCCTTTCTCTGAATCAATAGTTGTGTTTTTATTTACTGTACTTGAAAATTCTGTTTTAGCCAGTCCCAAAAAGTTATTTATCATGTCTGGACAACAATACTGAAAGAGAAAAAAAAAATACAACCCTTACTTATTCCTTACAAAAACACATACCAAAAAGTAATTGTGTGTTTACACCTAAGGCCAGACCATTAAAACTATGCTTGTAATATATCTGGAAAAATAGTCACCAAAAATTTGTGGTGCATATACATATTCTAAATATTCAAATAATAAACACCTATTATCTTAATTTCAAAATTCAAAAAGAAATGAGAAGCCCTAAAACCAAGACATGGCTATAGTTCTAACAGCTTTATGCTTGCAGTTTGCCTTTTTAGATGTAAATATTTAATAATAATTTGTTCCTTAACCAAAAATCATTCATCTTATGTCCATGTCAAGATGTAGAGAAAAAAATGTTTATATGCCTTGATGTATATATTTAATTATCAAGTGATATACAAAATTTCATAAAGCCTGGTTGGGGAATAATTATAATATACAAAAATAATATAATATAGAGTAGTCTCCCTAATTAGAAATGTGGATAATCTTATGTCCCAAATGTAAAACTGTCAAATTATACTGCACAGTCTATAAACATTAAAGATTACTCTAAAATACCTATAAATTATGAAACCCACAATAGATGATAAATTACTGCTGTTCTTGTATTTTTTAACAGAAAAGTAGGATAGGATCAGATTTTTTAAAGAAACATACAAACTTTGTTCACAGAGTACCTTTTAAACAGTGTTTCATATCTCTATAAAAGAGCTGAATAATAAACCACTGACAACCAAGAACAGACAACAAGGTGTAGTGAATTAAGGCAGAGGATTTAATCATTGAGAAAAGCAAAGTATCCTCGTTTATCCAAAAAACAGATAAGCAACTTAAGAAATGAGAACCAAGCTTAGACTTAAGGTTTTTATAGGAGGATAAAGTAAGCTACACAGGGGCTGAGCTATGATACAATATCAACTGGTCGTCTTTTATTCAGCCCTAGTGCCTTTCCGTGCTATTAACAGACCTTCACTACAACTCCTTATTTATCCCTTATTTTTACATTCTGCAAGTATTAAGTATGTACTTTAATGCCATATACTATAGTTTGACAAATATCAGACACCATCTGTCTATCATTCTTACCTTTACTCCTCCCAGTATATGGACCATGTTCTGTTGCTTTGTTAGTGCCCTAAAAACTTAGGTAGGTTTTTCAGAGCAAAGGAAGGGAGATCCTATTTTTATAGTAAAATAGGACTTCTCATATGAACATCCTACATCAGTCAACATTTTCCCCTTTTCCTTCTGGGATTCATCCAAAAGTCACACAACCAAATTCCACAAATTGGTTTATCATTGAAACTAAGAGTCATACAAAATCCACAGACTCCATAATATATGAAAGCACTACCCAAAGCAGCCAACATCAGGCAGATGGCATTTAGGTAGAAGTAAACCAGAGAAGTAAAGGGGACTCAGTGGAAACGGATATTAAAGGGACAGTAAAAATATACATGTTAAAGCTGAAACACATGTTCTGAATCACAAAGGTAGATTTTTTTGTTTGCAAAAACAGGTGCAGAAACTGGGGCAACAAGGATGGCAGGAGAAGTACCCTAGACCCGATTCAGTACAGAAAAGTAGAAAGGCAGTGCTACATAAAGAATTAGACACACAAGTCACAATTGCAGGAAGCTTCCTGCCCAACAAAAAGCTGTTTAAACCAGCTAGCAAGCTGTGAGACTATCCTGGCAACCTATGCTTCCTCCTAAAAGAAACTTGTATAAAACAGCTGGCCCAAGAAAATCCAACTTGTTAAACAGAATAGGAACTCACATCTAAACAAAAATACTGCATAATAAAAGAAGGCAAATAACCAAAAAATGTAAAATTCCAACAAAAACATTAGATATATGTTGCCATGGAGCAGATGAAGATGAAAAAAGCAGCCATAAATTTTGAAAACATAATGAAGCAATTGTCTCTATTTGGAAGACCACAAAGCAAGAAGAGATGCCAAGACAATAAGACATTTAGAAGAAAAAAAAAGGAGTGGCAAAATCAAGGGTGAAAGTATAGAAAAAAAATAAAATCAGAGACATGAAGAGAAATTAGGAAGGAATACAGTGGTGAGCAGACACTGCAAATAAAATAAAGAAAACAGACAATAGTAGGAGAAAAGTTAATTTTAAAAAATTAAGATTAGGAAAAAAATGACGTATGCCAGGCAAAGAAGATAAAACAAATTCATATGGAAGATGACATTGTATGGAATAAATATTTTAAAATACAATTCAAATCAAGTGTGCTAAACCCAAATATGCAGGCTGAAAGAACAAGGTGTATGCCAGAGAGGATTCACCCAAAATTCCCAATACCAAGTTACATCATTAAAAAATTATCAGTCTTCAAAACATAAAGAATGTAGACAACTAAAAAGCTGTAGACAGTCAAACAAAAAGATCAAACCACTTATAAAAGGCAAAGTAATTCAGCTTGTCCCAGATTCCTCAACAGCAACACTGAATACTAGAAAAAGGGAGCTACACCAACAAAATCCTGATAGTGGGATTCAATTTACTTTATATAAGGTCAAACTGTCTTTGCAGAATGGACTATAGTCAAATTGCTTTGAACATGAACGACCTCACAGAAAAAAGTTTTCAGACTCTTCCTAAATGAAATTACTGCAGAGTGAACTTCAGCCAAACAGAACACCAAATAAACCATTACAAAAACACTGATGTTGAACACTGGATATATTTACTGTAGAAAAAGATCGGAAAAAATATGACATAAGGTTTAAAAAAAATGTAATGTCATATGCCCTGACAATGGAAAAATAGTACAACCAACAAATAATAATTGGGAGAGGATAAAAGAACAAAGAGGATGAGGTCGAGTTCAGACTGCCTTACACATAGTAGCAGTTCATCAAGGAGTATCAGAGCCACCAAATAAAGTAATATAGGTACAGGCATTTTAATAGCAAAGGTAAACAAATGCTCAGGCAATATTGACTAAAATCACTTAGCAAAAGAGAAGGCAAAGATGGGTGGGTTAAAAACAGGAAGTTTTATGCTACTTTAATCTTTCCTCATAGAAAAGAACAGTAGAGAATGGAAAAAGGAATAGAAGACGAGTGGAGCTATACATTAAAATCAGAAAGATAACCAGGAGAACAAAACTACAGCTACACACACATAAAGCAATCGCACTGTGAAATGCTTTTAAAAGAGAAAGGATTAATGAAAAATTTTAACAGAGCTAAGGCCAAATAAATCTATCATACTGGTAAATCTAAACCCATTATTAAAAGAAGAGATTTTCACACAGGATCACAAAAGAAAAATCAACTTTGCTCAAAGCAAAAGGCACACCTAAAACAAAGTAATTCAGAAGAGTTGAAAATAAAAGAATACACAAAGAATACACCAGGCAAATGGAAACCATAACAGGGGTTGTGAGCCTAACATCACAGAAAAATTTGGGCTGAAAGGCACTAAATGTTAAGACCAAGAAAAGAATATTTTATCAAAATTGCTAAAGGATATATTCACAATACAGTTATTTCATTTTATTTTTGAGATGGAATTTCACTCTGTTGCCCAGGCAGCAATGCAGTGATGCCATCTCAGCTCACTGCAACCTCCACCTCCCAGGTTCAAGTGATTCTCCTGCCTCAGCCTCCCAAGTAGCTGGGACTACAGGCATATGTCACCACGTCAGGCTAGTATGTTATATTTTTAGAAGAGATGGGGTTTCACCATGTTGGCCAGGCTGGTCTTGAATTCCTGGACTCAGGTGATTCCCCAGCCTTGGCCTCCCAAAGTGCTGGGATTACAAGTGTGAGCCATGATGCTTGGCCTCACAATACAGTTATAAAAGCTAGATTCTATAATATCATAAACAACAGCAACAACTTTGAAACAAAATTGCAATATATAAAAGAAAACACTGATAATGAAAGATGTGGCTTGAAATGTGGTGTTTCTCAATCCAGGACAGATCAAGTGGACTAAAATGGAAGCGAAGACACAGAAATATAAATATAATTAATAAGGTATATTTGGTTGATAAATACCAAATTCCATACCCCAAAACAGAAATAATATACCTATGTGGAAACATAATATTAAATACCCCCTACACTTCACAAAACAAAAAAAGGTATTTGTGAAAGCTTGGGGTTTACCATTAAACAAACTGAGTTTTAAAAGCTAGTTATGCCAGTTAATTGATTATACAACAACGAGAAAAATATCTCAAAGAATTTTCTAAGGATTAATGAAATAATATATTTAAAGCTTAGTACTGTATCTGATACATGGTCTTAGATAAATATATTTTTCTTGTTATAGAATATTTGATACTTTAAATATTTTTCCATTGAAAGAAAACATTATATGCTAGTCTTCTTCCATCTATAATAACAGCAAAAAATCATTCACAAATAATCTAAGAATCATATTTTCAAAATAAAAGTTATTATAATATTAAAACTTTAACTGATGCATAAACATATATAAACTAGAAAAAGTCCCCACAGATTTAAACTTCCACTTCCTAGATTTGGAGACTATTCTTTCAGATTTCCTTATGATATAAACACAAATATTATTCAATTTTATCTTCAACTTAGTTCAGTTGTAAGAAATACAATTTCTTACAATGATAGAGATACTTTCCTTATTTAAAATGTCATAGTGTTCTATTAAATTATTATGAAAATTCTACGAAGTTTTGGTTGTTTCTACTAGAAGTAATTACAAACCATGAAGTAACACATAAAAGCCACATTTTGGAGAATGCTGCCATTCTCTGCAGGTGCAAAAGTATATATAACATGCTACAATTTCTGTATGAAATAGAAAATAAGAACATTCATGTTTACTTGTACAAGCAGACAAACTAATAAAAAATTACTTTCTTTGAGTCATACTAGGAACCAGGTAAAAAAGACACCGAGGTAAGATTCTTCACTTTCATTTCTTTGTAGGCTTTTTAGTTTTGAATCATGTGACTGTATTATTCCCTGCTTAAAAAAATTAAATAGATAACTAAAAAATACAGTCTTTTTTTCATCTGTAATGCAAAACGAAGAAAATCAGAAATCTCATCAAAACATTACATAGAATAGGAAAATTGAAAGTACCTCTACAGGATAATTCTCCTCTGAGACCAAAGCACAAAGTGCAGTCCAGGGCTATACTCTGACAGTAAGGACAGACCAAACACAGTTGTGTATGTGAATAAGAAGACTGTATTTAGAATTTTTTAAGCTCCCTTATTTTCTTCTACTTTTTTGTAAAATGCTGAATTTCAATAAAAATGTGTAAACCTCTGAAATAGCAAAAACTTTTTCTAAGTTACTTCTTTGCCATTGTACCAAGCTCCTTCCATCTTTCCTTATATAATCTACATCCTTTTTCTGATTTTTTTCTCCCTTCCTGTCATTTATACTAGGCATGTACATAAGATGGTCTAGGAGAGTACAGACCATCTTTACACAGACACAGCAGGATACTATAATATCTACTAAAAAAATACTTTAAGCATTACCTAAACCTCATACTTCGTTAATATTTTGAACATTTCTTAAAACCTAAATTCAAGGGCTTCCTGAACCAATAAAAAGCTCAAATTAATGTATACAATTATATGAACTATAGTCTAGACTGAATTAAAACAATTATTTCATATGAAATGCTCCAACATTTCATGTTTATATGTGAGTGTTAAAAATTAAAATGTAAAACTCAGATTTTCATTGTGTAATGTGACATGCACATGTTAACATTACACAAAAATAAGGTAACAATTTTTAAGTTATATGCAAAAGTAAATACATAATAAAATGCCTGTTTTATAAGAAGTTTAAAGAGTATGACCTAATAAATTAATCTGATTAATACATTTTTATTTAGAATTAAAATACAGTAAACATTCATTATATTACATACAACCTTAAGTTTTAAAATTTGATGATTTATAAGGAATTTTAGAATCTATATAATCATTATGAATGTAAATTTTTACTTAAATGGAAATACCAACAAGATCATTTCCGGACAAACCATTAATTACTGTAATCATCAATATTTTTAGAAATGTGCAAACTTTTTACAAATAAAATAATGAAGAGTTTTACCTTCATGTGATTTTTCAAAGGATCCAAAAGATTGAAATGAATGTTGCACTTTGGACAAGCTCTTGGAAAAGGTGTTCCATTTTTAGATTGATTTGATGTGGTATTTGTACCTAAAATAAATTCAGCACATTTATGATTCAAATTCATCACTTTTTAACCTTAAAACTAATAATACGTTTAAAAATTATAACCATTTCTAAAATGTTTGTATAAATACTATAATTTCTTTTTACATACCAGATTTCATATTTACCTTTTGCTGACATAGCCTGGGAAGATGTCACTGAAGGAGATTTAACTGAAGGTAATGCAGCTGAGGAATTTGCTCCAGAAACACTTTCGCTAGGCTTAAGCTTCTTTGGATTAACATTATTTACTTCAGAAGTAGAAGGACGTTTTGATAAAAATGAACTTTCATTCATACCTACATGATTTAAATAGTGAGAAAATATTTTTTAAAATGAGGATATTATTTACATCTGAGTAAAAATACTTTGGAACTAAATTAAAGATAATATAATTGAATTATCATATCAAGACAATAATGATAAAACTTGATGTGATCCAAACCCAAGGGTATAAAGAAATCGCACATATATTTATCATGTACTACACATATTTAAATAATTTAGAAAATAATCCCTCGATGAAAGAAAATTCTAAATATAGCTTCAAATAAAGCAACATGTAAATAGCTATTTTAAAAGGAGCCAGATTAAAATATTCCAACCAAAAAAAAGTATACTATAAATAAGTTCTGACAAATGAATTATCTTTAGATGCTTAAACGTGCATTTAGTACATTACAGTTTGTAAAAAAACAATTATCGGTTTCAAAAATTTAGAGATACTCTTAAGATGCTTTTTTTAATTTAACAACTTAAATTGTCTAATGGAAATTTAGTTCTTTTCCTACCTAACAAACTGAAGAGTGGTCTACTCACGGCTTTGGGTGGTATTATCCATTTATCGCTATGTTGGAAATAACTAATCTTAAATGATAATTCTTCACTCATTTATATGAAAGGACACATAATGGAAGTAGTAAGTATAATGATTTTCACACTATGTTCCCCAGAGATTAATGAGTCCACTTTAGAGAATATATTGAACATGTCTAATGGAGAAACTCTTGTTTTATTAAAATTTTGCATTAAAAATTTGTTTATATAAGGATTTCATTCCTAAAAATACTTTCCCATTTGAAAACCATAATGTTAAAGCTAAAGGATTTTAGTTTTATTTAATGCATTTGCAAGAGAAATGAGGATATCCATGCTCTAACAAAGCTCGAAAAAGTCTTTTGAAAATAACATATAACTGTACTTTGTAAAAGAGATTCTAAAACTGTACATCATATTTTAATTCTCCCAATTGTACATTAAAAATAGAAATGGTAAGGTAAATATATTAGAAATATTCCAGGTTTTTAAGTCAGACAAGTTCAAATCCACACCCTGTCACTCTCTAGTATGTATACTTAGCTTAATTAATTTCTCTAAGCCTCAGTTTCCTCTTTTATAAAATAATTTATAATACCCTATTTTACAGAGCTGCTTTAAGGGCCAAACAAGATAACGTACTTACAGCACCCAAGAAAACATCTGTTACACAGAAAGAACTCAATAATAAATTACAGCTGTTATCATTACTAACAAAATATTTCATATTTAACTTACTTTAGAGGGGAAAAATATTATAATAGATTCACCTGTCAACTTTTTAATAAGAGCAACCATTCCAGCAAAATAAAAAGTATTATACTACTTGGTTTCTCTGTTTAATCCTTTTGAGGTAATATAAAAATGATTTTTTTCCATCTTCAAAACATTCGATTGCTGATATACTGTAGGTACATGGGAAAGATTCTGGGTAATCACACTCACATTCTTGTGAGATGTTTAAGTTACTTGAAAAACCAACGAATGCTGGAATTCTGAATTAAGCATCTGATTATGTAGCAGGCTGGACAGCAAAAACAGATTGCTTTAAGAATTTTTAAAATAAGAAATCTCAAGAGTAAACAAAATCACTCTGTATTTGTTTTAAATTTTGATGCTTTAACTTATCTCTGTTGTGTTTGGCTTGTGCTACACCCTACCCTGAACAGTTCTCTCTCCGCTGGTAAAATCCTATTCTCATTCAAGATTTAGCCCAAATCCAGTCTTCTCCAAACCCCCATAATCTCCCTAGATGGTAGCGTTTTAATCATGTTACTGAACATGTACCACATATCATTCATAATAACTGTGTTGTCATTTAAAGCTTACACTGTATTCTCACATTTCACTTGGATTTGGGCATTAAAAAGCCCCTGAGGAAAGTGGAGCAGAAATTAAAATTACATGTCCAGACGAATGGTTCCAGATGTGAAGAATGAATGCTTTATATTAAAAAATTAAAATCTCCCTTTTAACAATATGAGAAAATCAAAGTGGTTATGTAACTTAATAGAGACTACAAAAATCTTAGGAATAGAGGATCAAATCATCCTACTTACTGCTCAGGCTAAAGTCCCACTCCAAAGTAGAACACTTACAGGAATAACAGGAATCATTATTTCTCCTTATTCCCAAGAACTTTCAAGAATTTAGACTTTTTCTATGAATAAAGACTATATGCTTTATGAAACTAGACTTAAAACAACTATATTTTCTCCCGGTTTCTTTTGATTCTTAACTATTTCACAAACCAGATTGTTACTAAATAATTAACTGACACCCAGAGAGGTGAATAATAAATCAAGTATTATCAAAATGGAAAAACAGTCTAAGTTTATAATAAAAGTTAGTATTACTATTAAAAAAACTGGGAGAGGGTTTGGTATATTCTTCACACTAATTTGTTAGTAAATCCAAAAATTCCAAAAAATCATGTATGTGCCTACTTAGTCAAATATTTGAATAGATACAAATTGCAAATATACAAAGAGTAACTGCCTTGATTTTTCAATTAGACAAAATTCTTTTATAGTACACTAATTTATTTCAGATTAATGAAAAACTTTGTTATAGTATACAAAGAACCTTAAATGTTGTTTAACAGGGAAAGTTCATTAATCCCTCAACGTACATTTAATGAGTACTTACTATGCGCAAATCACTATTTATTGTGGGCAGTTTATAATACCACCTTATAATCATATTCAACTATCATGCTGAAATAATATATTAGAATAGAAAGACATTAAACTAATTAAGAAATCAACTATAACCATGTATTTTTCACACTTAGTGTCCATAGAAACTAATCCTTTTTTTTTTTTAAGAGTATTTAGGCTACCTGAGAAGTTCTCTAACTCACAGAAATTATTTTAATATTTCTCAACTATGGTTAGCTTCAAGTGAGAATGAACTCAAAGTTGGTTAGCTTACTTAATAGGAAGAAACAAAATATTCTGTCATTAAATAGGATTTTACAGAAAATTACCCAAGAAAGGTATTCAAGAACTACTAGTGACATTCCACCTTACAATACATGATACACTTCCCACAAGGGAGGGGCTTCAAAACAGAAAGCCAATCTCACATGCATATTCATCAAGTTTCTTTTTATAATCTTTATGAAGAAAAAATACTAAAACCAACCTGCTATAGAAAGTGTTGGTCTCCCTTGGTAATGTGATAACCCTGTATCCTGGGTCAAGTCAAACAGTAACTCTGACGATTTATTAGACACAACTCGTGATGAGTTTGTTATATAACCCTGTTAAATAGTTCAAAGGAAAAATAATACATTTATTCAACAGTTAAAATTATTTCAATATAATTATATATTATGTAATTTTATATAATTATATAAGAATTTTATTCTGTACTTTTAGAAAGGTAAACTTAATTGCTTGCCCAATATTCTAAAGAAACCCTTTGATGACTCAATTACTAATACGTTAATAACACAAAGATAATTGCTACTTTGCCAAAATTATCATCTACTGAAACTGAAAGCAAGCTATTATTTAGAGCTGGTTTACTGCTGACTAGAAAACTAAAATGGGGGAAAAATTCTTAGTTCAAATTTTTCAAGGTAAAAGAAACATAAACCAACTTTATATCAGTAAGATAGATACCCTATAAATAACTTCTAAAGATGCAGTATCCCCATTAAAGGGCAAATAACAGAACTTAGCAAAATCTTTGGGCAAAAGCAAGGAGAAAAATAAAAACCAAATTGATGTGATCAAAACAATTAACAGCTTCTATGCCTTTAAAAATCCCACATCTGAGATATCAGGGCAAACAAATGGAATCAATCTACAGTATTGTGCATCAGTGTTAAGGATGAATATAGCACATAATATGAATTTTGAAATCATCTTTATTGGAGAAATGTATACGCTATACGTCAGAAGGAGAAAAAATTGGCCCCACACACGTTCCATCATCCCATAGAAAGCCATGGCAGGCCAGGAATCTTCTGTCTCATCAGTCAAATACAAAAGCATCAGGTCAGTAGCGTGAACAAATAAGAATGCCAGGCAGACAGGGTTTAGAATAGAAGTTGTTTATAGAAGTAATTTGGGCCAGCTGTCCTGTTCCTGGAGGCCTCGGGATGCAAAGGAAGTTTTAGCCCTTCCATCAGGAGAAAGGGTGGTCCAAACTAAAAGGAAGATCTTAAGAAGAGAGGAGTGAAAAATATGAGATGAATGATAATGTGGTCAAGTATAAAGCAGTATAAATGTATAATATATATGAGCATACATATATATTTAGTGTACATAATTATGAAAAGTATGGTCAATATAATTTAGGGACATATACTCCAATATTATAATACATTAAATATAATGATACACATATACACAAATATACTCCAATACTATTCATACTTCTAAAAGATACTCATTGTGGACAAAAAGCTCTCAGAGTGACTTTTGGGCCATTCTACATGTCATAATAATAACAAGAAAAGTTTCAACATTAATAATGATTAAAAATTAAAGGAAAAAAGACCATCAGTTTAGGAAAAATATGGGCAAAAGACATAAACTAAGAGAATTCAGAAATACAAATGAACAACACATACAAAATACCTTTTTTCCAAATTACTAGCCAAAGAAATGCAAATAAAAACAACAGCAATGTTTAACGAATAAATAATAGTAGATACGTTACCATAATGTCTACTATAAAATAAATTAATTAGCCACTACTCTTAAAATTGTCAAGGTCATGGAAGACAAAGAAAGAATGAATAACTAGAAAAGAGAGTAGATTAAAAAGAAATAACTGCAAGGTGGGATTCTGAATAAGATACTGAGCATGAAAAAGAACATTAATGGGAAAACTGATGAAATTCCAGTAAGGTCTATAGTTGAGTTAATGTTAATTACCCAGTAGTGGTAAAATGTTAACATAAGGGAAAATTGGGTAAGGGGTATACGAAAACTGTTCATACTATTTTTTCTGTGTCTAAGATTAGTTTGAATTAAAAAGTAATGATAACATTCCCTACTGGCAAAGTAGAGCTCATACTTTAGTATAACTTATCTGCATAAAAACTTTGGCAGTAGCTATGAAAGCCAAAGGTTCACCTCCGCTCTCCACGCTGGTAGCGGTCACGTTCCTAAAACCCTCCGGACTTTCTGTAAGATGTGTGGCAAGCACCAACCCCACAGAGTGACACTGTACAAGAAGGGCAAGGATTCTCCGTATGCCCAGAGAAAGCGGTGTTAAGACAGGAAGCAGAGTGGCTACGGTGGGCAAACTAAGCCGATTTTCCGGAAAAAGGCTAAAACTACAAAGAAGATTGTGCTAAGGCTTGAGTGTGTTGAGTCCAACTGCAGATCTAAGAGAATGCTGGCTATTAAAAGATGCAAGCATTTTGAACTGGGAGGAGATAAGAGAAAAGGCCAAGTGATCCAGTTCTAAGTGTCATCTTTTATGAAGACAATAAAATCTTGAGTTTATGTTCAACAAAAATAAAAATAAAAGGTTCACCTTTTATCTATTCCATTTTTAATAATTTATGGTAATGAAATAAAAATGTTTAAGGAAAATTTAATTATAACAGCAAAACAATTCTAACCTGTATATCTAACAATGGAGAAATGATTAAACTGATAAACTACTGTGCAAAAAAATCACTTTTTCTTTTTGGAGACATAGTCTCATTCTGTCTCCAGGTCGGAGCGCAGCAGTGCAATCCTGGCTCACTGTAACCTCTGCCTCCTGAGTTCAAGCGATTCTCCTGCCTCAGCCTCCTGAGTAGCTGGGATGACAGCCATGTGCCACCATGCCCAGCTAATTTTTGTATTTTTAGTACAATCTTATTGTACTAAAAATAGTATTTAAAAATTGTATTTTGTATTTTTAGTATAATCCTGTGTACTAAAAGTAGTATTTAAAAATTGTATTTTCAGTACATCCTGTTAGCCAGATGGTCTCGATCTCTTGACCTCATGATCCACCCACCTTGGCCTCCCAAAGTGATGGGATTACAGGCATGAGCCATTGCGCCCGGCCAAATTAACATTTTATTTTAAGGAATACCCAGTGACATGTTCCATGTAGAATGTTCAGTAAAAAAAGAGAAATATGTATTTGCATATACTGTATGGTTCTCTTCTCATTTTTCCAAAATCTGTCCCAAAATACATATTATTTCATAAGAGAAACATAAAGGTTTTATTGTTATAAATTAAGGAATATTTAAGTTTTAAGAATTTTGCTTTGTTACCAACTTTTCTATTGCCATGGGTTTGTTAAGAAGTTATGGAAATAAGCTATTAACGCAACTCAAACTAATCCTAGAATTTGAGGCCTAATAGGCAGATGTAGGCATTCGGGCTTTCACATGTAGCATTTAAAAAAAAAAATCATAATGCCCTATGATTTAACAGTAATAAAACATAATCTTACTTCAAAGTAAATATTTTCGCCAAATATTTGTGAAATAATAGAACAGTTACTTCTGAGTTTCAACTAATTTACCTTTCAAACTGAAATAATAGCCACAGTTGTTTGTTTTAAATGTACGTGCTCTTCATGGTACATGTATCATATCAAGCAGCTATCACAATAATACTAATAAAGACCTAATATTATTCCCCATTTTATAACTAGGTAAACTAAGGTTAGGTGTGGTAGACTAAGGCTCCCAATACAGCCCCACTTGCTGCTAATGGAGCTGGAATTAGAATCCAGGTCTGACTGATTACAAAGCCCATGCCCTTAAGATATATCACATTGACTTTCTAGGTGATAATAATATATCCCCCATCCCTGCCAACCTGAAAGCGATGTTGAGATACATTTCATGAAAAGTAAAATCACAAACACAAAATGACATAAAATGAAAAACTACTAATTATAATTTATTAAAATAGCTTCCAAAAGTCTGAGAAAAGTCCCTTAACCAGGATTCTCAATTTATTCCAGAATACACCTCTTTCATTCTTAATTTGGACTGTGCAGTAGAATTACACTTGAAGGGTTTTTAAGAAGCTATCACTTCTGGGTCCTTGCCAGACCAACTGGCAAAACCTCTCATTTTTTAAAAGAACCCAAGGACTGGGAACCATCAACTAAGGTGCTCTGATTTTAAAACTATGCCCAATTCTGAGTCAGAAAATAATCTGATTTCTAACTCTTATTACACCAAACATAACAACTCTTGCTTTTTTTTTTCCCCTCCCTGGGTCCAATGTTGGAAAGATTTTTACCTAACAAACTATCAAATAATGTTCTTTTTCCCATTTTTTTCTCTCAAATGCCAAACAGCTTATAATAAGCAAGAGAAAACCACTGAGTTAATTTGATTCCAACTAATAGCAAATAATTGTTACACTCTGGATAGCTTTCCAGCTATCTTCAGGAACACCTATTACGTTTTTTTTTTTGAGACAGAGTCTCACTCTGTCACCCAGGCTAAAGTGCAGTGGCATGATCTTGGCTCACTGCAACCTCTGCCTTCCAGGTTCAAGTGATTCTCCTGCCTCAGCCTCACGAGTAGCTGGGATTACAGGTGCACGCCACCATGCCCAGGTAATTTTTGTATTATTAGTAGAGACGGGGTTTTGTCCTGTTGGCCAGGCTGGTCTTGAACTCTTCATCCCTCAGGTGATCCACCCGCCTCAGCCTCCCAAAGTGCTGGGACTACAGGAATGAGCCACTATGCCTGGCCACCTATTACATTTTTTAAAACATCAGAAATAGCCTGTGGAACCTTAGATGATACATGATTCAAAATACAGACTGAGCAGTCTCCCTTATTGTTCTTATTATACAAAGAAAATACATTTTTAGGAAAATTTACTACTATTTTACTGAGACAGTGGTGCCCTAACTCTTTGGCTTCAGAACTATTTTACACACTTTAAAATTGTTGAACCCAAAAAGACTTTCTGTTTATATTGGTTGTATCTATCAATAATTTCCATACTAGAAATTAAAACAGAGAACATTTTAGAACATTTATTTATTAATTCATTTTTAAATAACAAACTCATTACAGATTAGCATAAATAACATTTTAATGAAAATGACTTGCAAACACACAAGAAAATAGTGAAGAGTGGCATTGTTTCATATCTTTGCAAAGTTCTTAAATATCTAGTTTAATCAGAAATTGTTTTAGTCTCTCATCTGTTTCTGCCTTCAATGGGCTAGGACATGTTGTTTTGGTTGAAGAATATTATTAAAACCTGCCTCATTAGGAATGTAACTGGAAGAGAGAGTGTTTTAATAGGGTTTTAATTAACTGTAGATATGCTACTTTGATACTATACCAAAACTGAACAGTTGGTACTTTCAAAAAGGTCTGTTGCAGTGTGAAATCTGAAACCATATCCCAGAACACCTTATTCCCTTAAAATCAATGGTCTATCTTAGATGGATCATTTACCCATGAATACTTTTGTAGCATATATACTAGTTATTTGGAAAATATTGGTTTCATTGACTTATACAGGTCTTCCAAATGGTGACATAGTTCATTACACAATATATTAAAAATCATTATTTACCAACACCACCACCCATCAGAAAAGTCTTGAAGTATTCGAAAGCTGTCAAGATCACGGTGGCAAATGAGTTTTTGCTTCAAAGTTCAAATTTTACCACTGGCAAGAGACACTACTATCAATTGTTTTCACTGAAGTGACAGGTTTGAGGAAACGTTTGCCAAACAATCAAGATTGAGTAAGTGTGTGTGGCAGACAGTCTCTAAAGTGGTCTCCATGGAAATGTCATTACCCATAATCCCCAGGTACTGGTATTCATGTCCTGTATAATTCCCTTCCTTCGAACGTGGGCAGGACCTCTGACTTGCTTTTAACCAACAGAATACAACAAAGGTGACAAGATACATATGATTTTTGTGTACATAATTACGTTACCTAAGACTATAAGGGCATCTTGCTAAGGACTCACCCTCACCTGCTAGCTTTGAGGAAGCAAGCAGCCTTATTGGGAAGACCTACCTGGCAAGGAGCCAGCCAAAAGCCAACAAGATACTGAGACTCCCAGTCCAACAACCAACCTTAAGGAACTGAATGCCACCAACAACCACATGAATTTGTCAGCAAACACTTCCCCAACAGAATTTCAGATGAAACTGCAACTTCAGGGACCACATCTTGAATGTAACCTTGTGAGATCCTTAAGCAAAAAACCCACCTAAGTCATGACCTGATTCAGAAATTGTGAGACCATGAGATAAGGAGTGTATGTTGTTTTAAGCTGTGTAAGTTTGTGGTAATACCGATACACAGAAATAAATAACTAATATACCATGGTTTGTCAGTCATTCTTTCAAGTAAAAATGGTGCTCTATTAAACAACAACCAAAAAAAAAAAATAGTTTACCTCACAAGTCAATCACAGAAGTGCTTTTCCTCAAGACAACCATCACACTTCAAACACAAAGGTATTTTATGTATACTACCCATGTCATCACACAGAATATTTTAAAAGACACATATTCAAGTGTGGAGAGTTAACAAAACTATTAACATTTTAATACTTCATCAAAGAAACTGGGTTTAACCAAGTAACACTCAGTTGAGTAATACAGTTTACTGTGAGTGCATGGCAGGTGACTAATACAGAAACTACATGTACAGTTTGGTGGCACTACCTTGATGCACACTAAGGCACCAGCAACTTACCCACATTACTTTAGCATCACCAGTGCAAATGTCAACACAGTAGTAAACAGTCTTTGATTATAATGACAACACTGTTGACTCCCAAACCTCTAAAAGTGTCTTGGGGAACCCCAGGGGATTGCAAACTATAGTCTGAGAACTGTTCAACTAAGGCAATTCTTTCATTTCTAAGTGTACATTTATATACAACATATATGTATGTATGTGTGCATATACATATAAACTATGGGTTATGCTGGATTGAAATCCAGATCCATCAGCTGCCAGCTTTGGGATCTTGAGTAAATCTTTCAATCTCTCTGACTCTTAGTTTCCTCAACTAAAAAATGAGGATAATAATAGTGTCTACTTCATGGGGATGTTTAAGAACTAAATAAAATAAATTTACCTATACCATTTAGTACAAAGCCTTATACATATTAACAGCTCAATGAATGTTAACTATTACCACTTTCTATTACTTTCTGTAACAGAAAAAAAGTGGGAGTTTTTTGTAATCGGAAAAAAAAATTTTTTTTAACTGAACTATGAATGAGTGTCATAAAAAGCTATGATGGTCTCTTAATTATTTTCTCAATTAAGAATATCTGGCTCAGTTTGCAATCTTAAATATTTGCCATTATGTAATATTTATTACTGATTATAATTTTATTCATATTTTGGTGGCACAGTTTTCATTATTATACCTATTTAGGCATACTGCCTGATTTATTAACAGGTTGGGTAGTTAGCTCATTCAGTTATTACTTTGGGTAGTGCTTGAGCTACCAAAAATATGGTGACATTTTCTTATACTAATTATGCTTCTACTGGATGACTACTTATGACAGTCCAGAATTTTAACTGGTACTGTTGATATTGATAAATAATATCCAATGGATCCCTAAACTGGCTGGATAGTTTTAGAAACACTTACAGGTTTAGAAAAAGGCTGAACAATAACAGAACTATCTGAAGATCTAGACTCAGGATGAAAATTTATTGGTGAGGCAGGCACTGGATTTGATGTTGGATTCGTGTAGTGTTGACTTGTAGGCTTGAATGCAGCAGTAATACCTGTATTTTAAAGTAACAGAATATATTGAAATTATTTGTACATAATCAATTTTGTCAAAATACTTCACTTTAAAATTAAAATAGTACAATAATACTGTACCTCGACTGAGTGCACCATTCTTTAGTCCCCTTGAATATGAGCTGGGGTTAACTCTGTTCAAAATATCTATAAAAAATTATATTTATTTTAAAATTCATTGTTTGAATGAAATACATATTAAGATAATAGAAATCATGAATTCAAAATATGTAAACAGATTTCTGGAAGGAGTATATAACTAATCACTAATTTAAGAATAGAGTTCATTTTAAACGCATACATAGATAACTAGCTTAAATTGTTTTATAGACTAAGAACAATCTTTCTCATTACAACTCAAAATTGAAAAGCCAGAAGTAGGGGAATGACAAATCTGACTACATGTGAGTCAAAACATTGTGCTTGCAAAGAAATAGTCCACATAGTTAATAAAAGTTTTCCAAAAATATATTTATATTCAACCTATAATTTAAGTATATATCTTTCTTTCAATGATGACAGCGTTGTACATACAGTCAGGTTCCTATGATTCAAAATCAAATTCTTGCCCAATCTCTACACTGCATTCACACCTCTAAACGCCTTGAAGTTTCATTATGGAAAATTTCATTGGATTATCTACTATTAGTTTTGAGTTAAAAAAGAAAAACTAACAGAGATTGCAGTCTAAAGTAAACCAACAGTTTATCATAGCATATTATTAGTTAAGAGGTCTCAAATCTACGACTACACCAGAAGTCAATCTGAGCCTGCCATGACTTTGAGGATCAGTTTAAAGTTCCTCATTCATGCATGCAAGCAAACTCTGTAACTTCTAGCTTATCAAACTATAATTTGGAAGCATGAGGATTTGCCTAAAATCGCTGGTTAGATAAAGGTAAAAAGCACCAAAAAAAAAAAAATTCACCATATCTCATAAAAATTTCTTTTATCTTCCTCACAGTACAAAGAAACCAGAACCCATTAAGTCATTATATAAAACAATGGTTCACACAAAAATATGGCTGTTTTCTGACAATGTCAATGCAGTGCTCTGTAATTAAACACTACAGAAGTCTTATGAGAGAAAAATCTGCTCAAAGAACTTGACACTGTTTTTCACTCAGAAATTCAGGATTAAATATTTATTCAAACCATGAAAGAACTATTGCTGTAGTACTTTTTAGTAGCTATAGTCTATGGACCACAAGTTTCTGTCCTCCTTTCTCGAAGTTTTACATAAACATTTAACTCACGTTCCATATGTTAACAATTATATGGCTTACACGTAAGACAACAATAAAACCATTTAAATTATTCACCTTAATACTGTAGAAAAGAAATTCTATTGGAGTCAATCCCCTTCTTGATGGAATTATTTTAAAACTAATATACACTCTTCTACTTGAATACCATAAACAGTTATCTACAATCAGTATAAACAGCTTGAAACTCAACTGTCATGTCTTCAATAAGAGTTTGAATAATTTTACAACATATTTCAGTATAAAGAAATAATCACGAGAATATTATGTTTCACTATCACCAAAGATGCCATGATGCCTAATTGATTTTATAATCCAAGCAGCACTCCCCTTAGCACTCCATGAGAGATGACCAATCTGCTACAGAAAATGGTATTAAAAATTCAACTGGTGAAATTATTCTTTCTCTGATAAAACCAAATAAAGATGCCAATCCAAGTTTAGAGGTAAGTGAAGCGAGAACTAGGCTTTCAAAAAATTTTAAAGTAGTCTCTTAGTCACACTTTAAAGCACTACCGTGGTAAGTAAACACACAAACACACACACATACAGACTAGTAAAATGGGTACATTACATTCTTTCGTAAATTCTCCTGGCTTCAAACAAACAAGTAAATAAAATGGAAAAAGATCTATTTTCTCTTTTTCTCTGAAATTTTTACATTATTTCTCTGCACTCTATCATACATTTTTGATTGGGCATTTTAACAAATGTCATCGGTATCTGTACTTTAACATTATCATATGTCAAGTCCAATTCTCTAACTTAAAGCTAATAAGCCACAAAGGTACCAAGTTGCTCTGCCCAAAAGCCTTAAGGATTTAAATGCACTAAATGCTAACCCATCCAAGTACAGTGGCTGTAGACAATGCCATTCTTTTTCATGAATATAAATAGGAGTCGCTGGAAGATGGATATGGTCAGAAGCTACAGCCTCTGTTGATACACAGGCCAGAGACTGTGCAATCATTCATCACCTATACATTTTGTAGCCATGTATAGATGACACTGCAATGAGGCCTGGATGTGAGAAGTCTCACTTAGGACTAACAAAAATTCACTTAGTTTATTCTGACATTTTAAGTAAAGCATTCCAAATGTTTTATTTTCTCTTCTTCTGGATTTAAGTGAGAAAAATGAAAAAGGATAAACAAATAAATACATTACTTAAGGCCAGGTGCAGTGACTCACACCTGTAATCTTAGCACACTTTGGAAGGCGAAGGCTGGATCACTTGAGCTCAGGAGTTAGAGAGCAGCCTGGGCAGCACTGTGAGTCTCTGTCTCTACAAAAATGCAAAAATTAGCCAGGTATGGTAACATGCACCTATAGTCCCAGCTACTCGGGAGGCTGAGGTGGGAGGATCACTTGAGCCAAGGAGGTTGAGGCTGCAGTGAGCCATGATTGCACCACTGTGCTCCAGCCCAGCAACAGAATGAGACTCTGTCTCTAAATAAAGAAATAAGTTACTTAACTCCATTAAAAATTATGATTTCTAATCTCAGAAGACCTCCAAGGTCACCAGCTAATCTCAGTCCATTTCTCTTTTCTGACATCTGATATTTAACCTCTTACCTCCTTCCTCAAGTCCCCAATCATATCCCCATCCTGATTCTCAAGTTCTTACTAGCCTCCCACCCAATCTCTCAGACCTAACTCCTTACCATGGAACATGAACATCAAGTACCTATTAAACACTTCACAAGTTTTCCCATTAGAAATAATACCTTATAAAGCTTGGCTTTACTAAAAGTAAATGCTTACTTGAAATTGCTGGTTTTGAACTTGATATCTCTCCAACAAAGATTGGCTCATCATCATCATCATCCTCAACTTCTTTTACTTTCTTCTGCCATGGTTCCAGCTCCTCTTCTTCACATTCCATAAACAGTTCTGCCATTTTTGAATTACCTAATTTTCAAAAGGACAGAAGTAAACCTCATTTTTGAAAATAAACATTTTTGTAATATATAACATAATATTTAAGATGTACTATAATAATCCTAATAGCAATTTCTGAATTGACACTTGTAGTCAGTATGCTGTAACAACAGTAAGAAACGCAGAGCTTACTCTCTAAGATATTAAATAGAAAAATTCAGATAAACAGATAATGGATGACAGTAGTTATTTACAGTGGACAGAAAATCCAGTGAAAGTGAGTCAAATCCAGTGAAAGTAAGTCTCAGTTATATAAATGGAATATGATTATCACTACAAAAAGGATTATATCTAACCATTGTCTTTTCAACAATGTATTAACAAAAGGGAGATAAACTAAGAATAAGAGGAAACAGGTGGGAGACAAAGTGAATAAACTAAACCAGATTCAAGAATGCCAGGCAGGATGGGAGCGGTGGCTCACACCTGTAATCCCAGCAGTTTGGGAAGCTGAGGTGGGCAGATTACTTGAGGTCAGGTGTTCAAAACCAGCCTGGCCAACATGGTGAAACCCCATCTCTACTAAAAATACAAAAATTAGCCGGGCTACCTGGGAGGCTGAGTCAGGAGAATCGCTTGAACCTGGGAGATGGAGGTTGCAGTGGGCTAAAATCACACCACTGCATTCCAGCCTGGGTGACTCTGTCTCAAGAGAAAAAAAAAAAAGAATGCCAGGCACAGAACACAGCAGGAAAAAGATGCTAGAATAAGATATGGAAAATGAATTAGGCTTATTCCATTAAGGGCAAAGTAGAAATTTCTCACAAGAAGAATATGACGAATCATTTCCTGATCTAATGTTACTTAAATGTTTAGGATAGTCCACCTACCAAAAAAAAAGGCCTTCCCATTTTCCTAAACGCCATCAATATCAAGAACTGACCCCCTTTTTCTCTAAGCTGTACTATTTTACTAATTATACATAGTTCTTAAAGTCTAATAATTAAAAATATTGATTTTCATTGGCAAGTCATAACTTAGCATTTGCGTTTTCAGGTACTTGAAACACCAGCCTTATTGTGTGTCTCAGAGGTATTATTTATACCACTGCTTCTACTCAGAATGTCTTTCCTTCTCAGCTGTACAGTCTGTAACACTCCAGTCTGGAGCAAAGAGAGCAGAGACTTTATATCAAATTGAATAATTCAAATCTTTACTGTATTGTTTCTAATCATATGACTCTAGAAAAGTTACTTGAACCTGTTTTCCTCATCTATAATACAGGTATGATATCTGCTCAATAGATTGCATAGGTTCAAGAAAATGTCATATAAAGCACTTAACTTCAAGTGGATCCTCCACAAAATATTAATTCCCTACCCCTCCTAACTCTTGGTTCAATTATAACTCCCCTTGTAAACCATTAGATTTTACTTTCCTTCAAAATATGAATTACATTAACAACCAATATCGTGCAATTCAAGATTTAACATATATGAGCCCAGACTGCTCACTATTTTTTCATATGTCTTAGTTTTGTATGTCCAAGGTCAGACAGGAATATATTTCCCCCTACACATTAGAGGGGCAGTAGGCACATAGCATATAATAATCTATGAACTAGGTAAAGTCATTACGAAAATGCATATTTCAAACAATTAGGGAGACTCATTATATACTGATAACAAAATTATTTATACGGCTGAACTGTGTTTTCTCAAAATTCATATGTTGAAGTCCTAACCCTCACTATCTCAGAATGTGACTATATTTGGAGATTGGGTACTCAGAAGTAATTAAATTAAAATAAGGTTAGTAGGGTGGGCCCTAAACCAATATGTCTGGTATCCTTAATAGAAGAGGAGATTAGGACACAGACACAAGCAAGAAAGGAGACCTTGTGAAGATATAAGGAGAAGATGGAGGCTGGGCATGCTGGCTCACACCTGTAATCACAACACTTGGGGAGGCCAAGGGAGGTGGATCACCTGAGGTCAGCAGTTCAAGACCAGCGTGGCCAACACGGTAAAATCCAGTCGCCACTAAAAACATTTTTAAAAATTAGCTGGGCATGGTGTTGAACACCTATAGTCCCAGCTACTCAGGAGGCTGAGGCAGGAGAATCACTTCAGCCCAGGAGGGGGAGGCTGCAATGAGATGAGATCACACCACTGCATTATAGCCTGGGTGACAGTAAGACTCTGCCTCAAAAAAAAAAAAAAAAGATGGCCATCTACAAGTCAAGAAGAGAGGCCTCGAACCCTCAAAAGAAACTAATCCTATCAACACCTTAATCCTGGACTTCCAGCCTCAAGAATTATGAGAAAAATTTCCATTGTGTAAGCCATGCAGTTTGTGGTACTTTGTTATGGCAGCCCTAAGCCAACTAATATAGTATGCGAAGGTCTTCCTTAATCTTTTTTGTGAAAAAAAAAAAAACTGCCTTTGTTAATATAGCCAGGATATATTTTTGAGAAAAATAATTTTTAAGACACAATAGCTTTATAATTTTTTTAGAAATAATTTATTTGTTGTCTATGAACAGAAGAAACATATATGATTACAAGTACCAAATTGGTAAAAGTAGTTTCTTCTGGTAATGGGGAAAAACACTTCTATTTTACTCACTTTTTTATTTACATTACTTGTTTTTCTGTGAACATTTGTTACTTTAATAATTTATTTTGTTTTTAAAAAAATGTCTCCCAACTTTCATCCTTTCTCCTGAAGCAAAGTTATACGAAAGCCACACATACTAGTATTAGTTGTGGCAGCAACACTTACTTTTTGGTTGAAAAGGGTTGTCGCCCATCAAGCTGCAGAGATGACTTTCTGTAAATTGTCACCTAAGTACTGACATATGACATCAGTCAATTTTATGAGTCACTATAAGTAACACCAAATATTGAAACATGAAATTTGGGATTCACAAATTACTGGCTCTAACTTTAATCCCTAAACTCACCATGTAACTCCTGACAAGGCAGCAAGTTATTTCTGTTTTCTTTCCTGTAAAATAAAGATACCAACTATGAGGGTGAACTTCATTAAATTAAATGTATACATACTTAATCTTTTCTCCTATATAGAGTTCAATTTTTGTTTGATACATCTGACATATACATATAGTTCATTTTACATAATTGGTTCATTCCTGAATAAACCCAAATTTAATAAATAAATGGTGATTATACTTGGCACTTAATACTTGAAGAAGATGATTCAGTAATTACAAATAATTTTTTAAAGTATTATTTAGTAAAAATGAGCAATCACTTTACAACGTATTGTTTTGGAAATCTAAGTTTTCAAATGCTGAGTGACATTAATCTTTAACTGTTATCTCTTCTTCATATTTCAGAAATACATGTAATTATTTAAGTAAGAAAACATAATTTTAAATAAATTTAGTTTATATCTTTCTGGCTTTTTATCAACTGAAAGGGAACAGAAAATTCATTGGAAATATTTCATCACAGGTTAATTCATTCAAAAAATAACTACTCATGGACTTCTGTATGCAAGGTAACATGCTAAGCTCAGGGGAAAACAAAAATGAGTAAGTCACAGTCCTGGACTTCAGAAGTTTACAATCTAGTATGTCAATAATTCATTTGGCTTTAAAAATGCTGTTAGAATAAACTTTCATTGCTATTTTTCTTTTTTTGGTTTTTGTTTTCCTGAGATGTAAAGTCTCACTCTGTCGCCCAAGCTAGAGTGCACTGGCGCAATCTCAGCTCACCACAACCTCTGTCTCCCAGGTTCAAGCAATTCTCCTGCCTCAGCCTCCTAAGTAGCTGGGATTACAAGTGTGTGCCACCATGCCCAGCTAACTTTTGTATTTTTAGTAGACATGGAATTTCACCATGTTGGTCAGGCTGGTCTGGAACTCCTAAAGTTGTGATCCGCCCACCTTGGCCTCCCAAAGGGCTGGGATTAAAGGCGTGAGCCACCGCCTGGCCAATAAACACTTAAAAAAAAAAAAAACTATTTGAATTGCTTTATTCAAACTGGGAATTTGTTTTTTGAATTTCCATGCACATGCAATAGCATAAATTTTACAAGTAAACAAGCTTTTATAAAACTGAGTTATAAAGCCAAAAACATCAAAAACTAAACAACGTAAATCTAAAACAGTGGAATACACGACTAATTCAACCTTCGCATTCCACTTGATCCATAGTCTGACAAGAGCAAGCTTTCCTACTTTTCTGTTTACAAATTATGTAAACTGAATTAATACAAAGGAAAAAAATCATTACCTTAATTTCAGAAGTTATTGCTATAAATTCACATATTCTAAGTTACTATCATAAGAAACTCTAGTGAATCTTGTGTTTAACTATCCCCTAGTTCTAAAGTTGGACTATTAAAAATCTCTTTAACTCAATTTTTGAATAGCTGTAGTTTGTCCCTAAGCTAGCAACAGTATAATGCTTATTTCAGATAAAATACATGATAATTCTTGCTTCACATTAAGAACTTACCGATACCAAGAACACAGAATATTTTTAAGATTCACATTTACATATCCTATAGACACATATGTTTTTAAGTGATCATATAAGCATCTACTGGCTTCAGAATTTTGTTGGTAAAGCACGGAATTCTATGAAAGATTAAATCAGCAGCCAGAGAAGTGGTATATCCAACAAAGGTATGTAATGGGGACGTCAAAGGCCTAGCTCAGAGCTGACTCTTTAAGATAGCTAGAAAGTCAGGCACAGTGGTTCATGCCTGTAATCTCAACACTTTGGAAGGACAAGGCAGGCGGATTATCTGAAGTCAGGAGTTTGAAACCAGCCTGGCCAACATAAAGTCAAACCCTGCCTCAGCTGGGCGCGGTGGCTCACAACTATAATTCCAGCACTTTGGGAAGCCGAGGCAGGCGGATCACCTGAGGTCAGGAGTTCAAAACCAGGCCAACCAACGTAGAGAAACCCTGCCTCTACTAAAAATACACAATCAGCCAGGCATGGTGGTGCTTACCTGTAATCCCAGCTACTTGGGAGGCTGAGGCAGGAGAATCGTTTAAACCCGGGAGGCAGAGGTTGCAGCAAACTTAGATCACACTATTGCACTCCAGCCTGGGCAACAAGAGCAAAACTCCACCTAAAAAAAAAAAAAAGAAAAAAAAAACCTGTCTCTACTAAGAAATACAAAAATTAGCTGGGCATGGTGGCACATGCCTAAAGACCCAGCTACTTGAGACGCTGAGGCAGGAGAATCGCTTAAACCCAGGAGGTACAGATTGCAGTGAGCTGAGATTGCACGCTGCACTCCATCCTGGGCAAGACAGTGAGACTCTGTCTCTCAAAAAATAAAATAAAATAGCCAGAAAAAAAAAAGAGGACTCAACTTCAACTACTAACTCAGCTACAGATTACATGCATGCTCATATTTAATATGCTATTTGTATAGGGGAAAAATGAATTCCAAGTAACTGACTTAAAATCCATTCATTTATGGACACTGTCCACATAAATAATTATAATTCCTATTTTTTTAATTTTTGGTTACAGTTTTTATCTAAAACTATATCGTAAAATATTTTTTCTTTAAAAAAATTAGAAACCAATGGAAATGTGGGTCTAAGTGTTTTAACTATCTGAAATTTTCACTTTCATCCATTGATAGATATCCCTTGATGTAATGTTGCTGTGTTAAATAATATTAATACTGCATGTGATCTAGTACAGAGCACATACTATGTACATAGGTGTGCTATATACTATAGTCCTCTTTACTTTCTGATAAAAGAAAAATTAAGCAATTTCACAAACTACAACTGTAGTATCTGCACATTTAAAGAATATCACACTAGAAACCAGGAGAACCAAGTTATAGTACCAGCAGGGCCACAACTTCCTGCCAAGTCATTTTCAATTCTAGATCTCAGACTCATAGTTCAACTGAAAGATTCTGGCTTAACTCAGCTCTAAAAATCTATTGTATATTTTAAACATTTAGTAACCATGAAGACTGAAACATGGTGAAGAAGTTCAAATTCTGACTAAATCATTTATTACCCATATGACGTTGGGCAAGTTAGTTAACCTAGTACCTTGCTTTACTGCGTTTTATATATACATTAACCATTTACATATAAAATAAAAAGACTTAATGCCATAGGATTATAGTGAAGATGAAATAATATATGTAAAATACATCTCAGTGTCTGGCACACAGAAACCACTCAACAATGTTTAACTATTTTTAACTCTGGAATAAATCCCATTTTAAAAAATGTTAGGCCAGGCACGGTGGCTCACACATATAATTCCAGCACTTTCGGAGGCTGAGGCAGGTGGATCATTTGAGGTCAGGAGTTCTAGAACAGCCTGGCCAACATGGTGAAATCCGGTCTCTACCAAAAATACAAAAATTAGCCAGGCGTGGTGGAGCATGCCTGTAATTCAAGCTGCTCAGGAGGCTGAAGCAGAATAATCACTTGAACCCTGGAGGCAGAGGCTGCAGTGAGCTGAGATCGCACCACTGCACTCCAGCCTAGGCAACAGAGGGAGACTACACTTAAAAATAAAAATAAAAAAAAAAAGAACAGTTCCCAATTCTATTATACTGGAATTTACGTTCTATCAGCCAAGCATTTAGAAATCATTTTGTTATATGGTCACACATTACTTAACAACAGGGATAATTTCTGACAAGTGTATCATTAGATATTGTAGTTGTGAAAACATCATAGAGTCTATAGTACTTACACAAACCTAGATGGTACTGCCTACTACACATCCAAACTATATGGTATAGCCTATTGATCATAGGCTATAAACCTGTATAGCATGATACTGTACTGAATACTGCAGGCAATTATAACACAAATCACTAGGTAATAGGAATTTTCAGTCCATTATAATCTTACAGGACCACCATTATATAATACAGTCTATCATTGACCTAAACATCATTATATGGCACGTGACCATGTAAGATCTTCATTACCATAAAATTTCTCATGATGAAATTTTTAGCTTTATAAACACACCTTTCAGACTGTGGCTGTCAAATCTATCCTATCACATTTTCATCTTTTTAAAAAAGCATTTCTAAACTAATTAAAATATACACCAAAAAAACTTATTAACCCTCAAATAAACATAACAGTGTTAAATTATATATTACTAATATAATAGAATAAAATAAGTATCCAAAGTACCAACATAGAAAAATTAATATTTAAGTAAGGTATCTTTACACCATTTCTACCAAAAAAACAAAAAAATTCAGGCTGGGGACGGTGTTTCATGCCTATAATCCCAGCACTCTGGGAGGCAAAGGTGGGAGGATGGCTTGAGCTCAGGAGTTTAAGACCAGGCTGGGCAATATGGCAAAATCCTGTCTCCATAAAAAATTACAAAAAAAAATTAACCAGGAGTGGTGGCACATGCCTAGAGTCTCAGCTACAAGAGGTCGAGGCTGCAGTGAGCTGAGATCATGCCACTACACTCCAGCCTGGGTGACAGAGTAAGACTGACTCCAAAAAAAAAAAAGAAAACAAAAGAAAAAACACTCATTCTACATGTATCTTAGTATTTCAATTTCTTAAAAAAAAAAAAAAAGAGCGCTTTGAAAAAATAAATAGCTGGTAATCAAAACACAAAAGTGATTATGAGGAACATGGTGAATGGTTAACTGTTTTTTTTTTCTTTCAGACAGAGTCTTGCTCTGTTGCCCAGGATGGAGCACAGTGACACAATCTTGGCTCACTGCAACCTTCGCCTCCCACGTTCAAGCTATTTTCATGCCTCAGCCTCCTGAGTAGCTGGGATTACGAGCATGCACAAGCATGTCCAGCTAATTTTGTATTTTTAGTAGAGACGGGGTTTCACCATGTTGGCCGGGCTGGTCTCAAACTCCTTACCTCAAATGATCTGCTCACCTTGGCCACCCAAAGTGCTAGCATTACAGGTGTGAGCCACTGCACTAGGCCGAATGGTTAACTTCTACATCTTCCCTGATCCCATAAATTCAAGATATATATTCAACGGAATAGTTAATCTTTTTTTCTCCCCATCATAAAAATGTTCTAATTGGGGATTACATTCCCAACTAAGAAGTTGGCAACACCAAAACAAGATACGATCAACTTAAAATAACAGATACAAAAAAGAAAATCATTTCAAATAGTGAAAATTTAAGTATTGCACATAAAAATGAAGCTCAACTGACTCATAAAGTTAGCTTAAGATAACGTTCTGTCTATAAAAAACATTAACAATTTACTTACATACTTAAAATGAGCTTTTCAGTGGAATCATTTAGATGACACAGGCTCATTGGGACAGTAAAGTTTGATCTTTCACTTTTTTACTCTCAGAAATTTCCCAACAAATCAGGCATTTAAGTCATTCTACTTAAATCAGCTTTCATTTATATTCTATTTCATTTTATAAGCAATTCTTTAGTCTTTCTGTCATTAACGGTATACTGAAATGGAAGACTATCATTTTAGAATTCTAATCTCAAATGAAAAGAGCTTAAAGGATTCAAAGTGAACTAACTATGAGTAATAATCTAATATTCCAAACCCTGATTTTGTGATCCCTCAAGCACTTCCAAGTATCTCAAGAAAGCATTCAAAAATCAATTTTAATTTAATGTACATCACCTTAAAATCATATGAAATCTTTTGAGGAAAAAGAGCAATTTTTAAAACTCCTGTTGTATATCCCCTTACTATCCATTGCCTGTTGATTCCATTACGGAAAAATGGAAGTTACTGTAACAAGATTAGAAAAGCAGTGAATAATGATATCTACTTTGGCAATATAAGACAAATCTGTCTGACAGAAAATGTAAATCATAAGCAAAAAACAATAATATAATTAAAGGAGAGACCCATGATTAATATATTATTTAATAAAATTTAGGTATTTATCCATAAAATTTTATAAATAAATTATTGTAATTTTTATTTACAGTCTTTAAACAGATGACATTTCAAATCAATACTTCCTTTTGTGCCTCAAGTATTTCTTACAAATGTTTTAGTGTTAGAAAACTAAGTATCTTGTCAGAATCAATCCAGTTGTTATTGTTAAAACCAGTCTTATTCTTGAAAAGGGCACATTCCAACCACACAAACTTCATTACTAAAAACATCTGATCAGCAGCAGCTAAAACACTGCAGATAAAATACTGGATGATTATAGAATCTTAAGAGACTTTAGAAGACAAATCTCACTCAATTTCTGAAAGGTTCTAATTTTTAAGAATATTGCCTCCTGATAATAAGCACTCTAAAGAAGAAAAGATCTTTAAAAAGAAACTATATGGATACATATTTTTATTTTTTAAATAAACCAAAAATATCAAATGTCATTTTTTAAAAGATTATATATTTGAGAATCTTAACAGTGAACAGGCAAAGAGAAAGGAAAAGGTTAAAATTCAGTCTTGAAAGAAGTAGCCTTCCAAGGCGACCAGGACTAGAATAGGGAAAATCCAGGTCTTGGAAGAGGCTGCTTAACTCTTTCCAAGAATAAAGATAGAGCAATGAGGCCAGCTTTCCCTCCCCATCTTCTAACCTACACAAAAACATTTCGTTCTCTGAAGGTAACTTACTAAAGAATTAGCACTTTAATTCTCTGAAATTAAGGTAAATCCAGATGGATTCCTTAAAGCCAAAACTATTCTCCAAGTTAGTGAGCTCAATCAAGACTTTGTAATGACAATAAAAATACTTAATATTCAGGATTAAGAATTTGAAAAATAATATGCTTAATTGTTTTCTAGATGCAAGGTGCAAATCTCAACACTTTTTCATAGGATATGAAAAAAACCCTATCTCAAAAAGTTACCTATTAGGGGGATTATAATAAACACATAAATATCTTATAAAAGATGATACGGTTGCTATAATAAAAAAAACTAAAAATGGTGCAGCAGAGGTTCTTGATAAGGTGTTGGGGGTACCATAGAAATAAAAAAAAATAGCAAAATTTTGTGAATACTCAGTTTCTGGAAAGATAAGACACTGCATCAAATCCTCATAATAGTCTATGAACCAAAAAGTTAAGAGTTTCTAGGTTAGGAGTTTGAAAAAAAATCAATCACATTAGCCAGGGGTTAAGAAATACCCTACCATGGAAGAAATATATGCATTAATCCTTCAAATAAAAACATTTTCATTAGCACTTTTTTAAAAAAAAAACATGTTTACTGAAAATGGTTCAAACATACAGAAGTATACAGAGTACAAAGTAAGAATCCTATTCCCTCTCCTGCCCACTCCCAATCCCACTCACTAGAATTTGGTGTGTGTGATGCAACAGATAATAGCGATTGAAGATACAGATAGAGTATGGTTAAGGGATAAGAAGGGTATTCCAATGCCTTGCATGACTTAACTAAGGGCAATATTTATAGCAATGATTTGAAAAAAGGCTATACTGTATGCAGATTAAATTTATACATGAGTAGAGCATATAATACATGTAAACTAACAGAAAGAGGCTTTACACAGTCTGTCCCTGGATCTAAAAACAAATGAAGGAATACAATAATTAAATAAATAAATAGAATGAGGCTTTTAAAAATCTCAATAAGAGAATGAATGGTAATAAGAGTTTTGTATTTGCCCAAAAAACATTAACAAAAATATAAATTGAAGATTTACTGCTGAAGATTTACCAGAAGATCTATATGTCAGAAGGTCATTTATTCCAAAGTATACAACTGACCCTCCCTACCCGTATTTCCACATCTGCAGATTCAACTAACCATCCATTGAAATATTCAGAAACAAAACCAATAAACAGAATAAAAAATGCAAATTAAAAAATATCTAACAACTATTTACATAGCATTTACTTTGTATTAGGTATCATAAGTAATCTAGAGATGATTTAAAGTATACGAGAGCATGTGTATAGCTTATATCTAAGTACTACATCATTTTATATAACGGACTTGAGCATCCTCAGATTCTGGTATCCACTGGGGTCCTGGAACCAATTCCTTATGGATATTAAGGGACAGCTGTACTCATTGAACACGTATGTGTCAGGCAGGAATACAATAATGAACAAAAATTAATACATAGTTACTGTACTCATGAAACTTATAGTCTAGAGACAGGGACACTCATACGAAGAGATGTAAAATGACAACGGTAAGTGCTATGAAGGTTATGAACCTGAAATTATAGTCGGCATAATCAAAACTTGCTTTGCTAAAAAAAAGTGATGATTAAGTTGTTATCTGAAGAAAGGGTTGGAGTTAACTAGGCAAACAGGAGAAGAAAGGGAAGATTCCATGAAGAAGGAACTGAATGTGCAAAAGACCTATGGCAGGAGAGAGGCCAGTAAATATGAAAAACTGCAAAGAAATCACTGTGACTGGAAAAAAAAAAAAGCAAGGAGTTACATAGGAAGAGATAAGACAACAGAGAAAGAATTAAACAATGAAGCACCTATGGACTGTGTTAAGAAATTATGGCCTTATCCTAACACAAATGAAAAGCCACTGAGGGATTTTAAGTAGGAACTGATATCAGATTTGTGATACAGTATCAAAATAAAAGAATTTGAGTCTTAAATCAGAGAGAAAGCCATTTTACTCTATTCCATACTAATCAACACCCCTACTTGAAATACTACATATTGGTCACAATTCTTTCAACTGTAAGTAACAAAAACCCAACTAAAACTGGCTTATGCAAAAGGACATTTATTGGCTCACTCGTAGAAATAACTACAGGCAAAATTCAAACAATATCACATGAATCTGGGTTTTTTCTCTCCATTCCTGGGCTTCACTTCCTCTGTATTGATTCTATCCTCATAAAGGGTCTCCATTGAGAATGACTGTACAGCACCAGTCTAACAATCTTCAATATTGAAGTTCAGGACAATGACAAGAGGCCCAGCTACAACTGGAGTTGGTCTGCTTGGCTAAATTCACATGCCCTTCCCTAAGCCAATCACTAAGGGAATGCTAAGGTATTGTCATAGGTTTGGGCTTACATCACATGCTTTCCCTGGTACCAGAGGGAGAATCTTAATCAAAAAGCACAAGATAAAGATTGGAGAAAACGATGGTTTTCCAAGGGAAAATCAAGTAAGGGTAAATAGATGCTGGGCAGAAAAAATAACTAACGTCCACTACAAGGAATTCAGAACTAGAGCTTTGTCTAAGTCAAGTTGTAAGGACTAAAGTTACTTAACATAAGAAACATGAGACTATATAGGGTGGTAGAAGTAAAAGCTGTTTACAGAAATTTTAAAGTTTGTCATGAGAAAGAAGGAAAGAAGATGACTTAATCTTTGTGTGGCTCAAGTAATAATAACAACAATAGTAATGCTTGTTTTGAGCAAACTAGAGAATTCATTGCTAGTATTGAGCTTTAATATTACTTCTTTCCTTACATTCTACTATGTTATCATTATTAATTATACATTATAATATATAATTATAAAATAATTAGTATATCATTATTAACATTAGCTAACTAATTAAATGCATATATTATTTCATCTAATACCCAAAAAATCCTATGACATAGAGACTATCATTAACCCGTTTACTTCTGTGAAAATTTAGTTATACAGGGTTCATAACTTGCCCAAAGTAACAAAACTTATTAGTGGAGCAAGGATTCAAATCCAGGCACTTCTAAAGCTGAATATTTCAGACACAACCCTATTTGCCTCTACCATTTGGAATACCAAATTACAGGGAGGCAGATTTCACCTCAATATAAGAACAAAACAATCAGCAGTTAAAACATCAAAAAATAAGATGAAGTCTAGGTGAGAAAGATGACCAAAGAAAAATATGAAAAATTTAAGCATTATGTGATTGAAAATGTTCACTTTCAAGATCCCTTCAAGAACCCTTCCAGCCCTAACACTAAATATTTCCGTCTACTGGAGCTATGTAAGTTTCTGCCTAGACTGAAAGATAAGGAAGATTTTTAATTGTTTAAGTTAAAAAATTATTCTAATTAGAAATGTTGAATTATGAAACTTCATCTTTGAATTAGCAATAAAAATACTTGGTAATCAACTTGCTATATCCAAATATTTTCAAGGACCTTTCAAGTACAATATAATGAATGAAGCAGTTGGGTTGAAGCTCTACACTGAGGATAAAAGTCTTGAGTTTATTCAAAAGAAGTAAATTCTTAAAAAAAAAAAAAAGTCAACAATCTTAACTATAAATTTCATTTTAATAAAGGTGTTTGAAGGTTTAAATCAAAACGTCCAATGAAATCAACTGCTTCACAGACACCGATTCAGATCAAACATCTCAAATATTATAGTATCATGAGAATTTTAACATTTTTGTAAAAGAAACATTCTTTTAATGTAATATTAATACATAGAAAGGCTATGCTTCAACAGACTGCTTAAATCTACAAATGAATCTAAATCAGTAAAGCTATTAAAAGCTTTAATATGAAAGAAACTTTTCTTTTTCACATAGGGTACAGGGAATCTTCCTTTTCATCACCTCTTCTTCATACAACTAAAACCTCCTGCAAACCTGATCTGGGTTACAAACCATTTGCTCTAGTTACACTACTGCTATCTACTCTTGTCAGTCAAAACTGAGATGAGCAAAGCAGGCAGGGCAGCTACAGCATTATCTACCCCGTGGTACTTTGCTAAAATCAAGTATCCACCTGAAGATCCCAAAAACCCTCCTAATGGCCAAATCAAATTACCTTTTCTTCATTTGTGTTCTGTGTTTTCCTTGTTTATCTTGCAGCTATTTTAACTGTTTAACCATTTCTTGAAATATCTTGCTCAGGAATTTTCTATACACCAATAGTCCTGTGTACTCACCTACTCCTTTTCAACTCTTTACAGATTTTCTGGATCACTTCCTCCTTAAATAATGTAAAAACTGGTTTTCCACAAAGTTCACACCTCAGTCCTACATAAACTAAATTCCATAGTCTCATCTATCAATTCTCAATAGTAGCCTATAAGATCACAAAATATTCACCTCTGCTACAGTTTGAATGTTTGTCTCCCAAACCTTATGTTGAAATTTGATCCCCAAAGTTGGAGGTAAGGCATAATGAGAGGTGTTTGGGTGGAAGAGACAAAGCCCTCATGAACGGCTAGGTGATGTCCTCATGGTAATGAGTGAGTTCAAACATTAGCTCCCACAAGAGCTGCTTGTTTTAAAAAAAAAAAAAAAAAAAAAAGCCTGGCACCTCTTTCCTCTCTTTCTCTCATTTCCTCTCTCTCACCTTGTAACTGCTACCCACACAGACTCCCCTCTGTCTTTTGCCATGAGTGGATGCAGCCTGAGGCCCTTACCAGAAGCCAAGCAGATGCTGGTACCATGTTACTTGTACAGCTTGCAGAACCATGAGCCAAATAAACCTCTTCTTTATAAAATGCCCAACGTCAGTTATTTATTTATTTATAAGAAAACAGATGGAGAAAAGACCACCTGACCTCTCATGTAAGTCCTAGCCCTTCCTCTTTTGCTAATGAAAACTGCTATCTAGATACTTAAACGCACTTCAAATTCAGTACATGCATACCTCGAAGATATTGAGGACTCTGTTCCAGACCACCACAATAAAGTCAATATTGCAATAAAGCAAGTCACACACATTTCTTGATTTCTCAATGAATATAAAAGTTAGGTTTACAACTGTAGTGTAGGCTAAACATATAATAGCATTGTCTCTAAAAAACAACATATATACCTTAATAAAAAATACTTTATTGCTAGAAATTGATAAAGATCATCTGAGCCTTCAGTGACTCAAAATCTTTTTGCTGTAAGAGGGTCCTGCCTCCATGTTGATGGCTACCGACTAATCAGGGTGGCAGTTGCTGAAGGTTGGGGTGGCTGTGGTAATTTCTTGAGACAATGAAGCTTGCCACATCCACTGACTTTTCCTTTTACAAAAGGTTTCTCAGTAGCATGCAATGTTGTTTGATAGCATTGAACCCACAGTAGAACTTCTTCCCAAATTGTGGTCAATCCTCTCATACCCTGCTGCTGCTTTATCAACTAAATTGATGTAATACTCTAAATCCTTTATTGTCATTTCAACAATGTTCACAGCATCTTCACTAGTAGTTTCCATTTCAAAAAAGCTACTTTACTCATCCATAAGAAGCAACTCTTCATTCATTCAAGTTTTATAATGAGATTGCACCACTTACTCACATCTTGAGGCTCTACTTCTAAATGCAGATATCTTGCTACTTTTACCACATCTGTAGTTACTTCCTCCGCTGAAGCCCTGAAACTCTCAAAGTCATCCATGAGGGCTGGAATCAACTTCTCCCAAACTGTTAATGTTGCTATTTTGACCTCCTCCATGAATCACAAATGATCTTTTTTTTTTTTTTTTTTTTGAGACAGAGTCTTGCTCTGTTGCCAGACACCAGCCTGGAGTGCAGTGGTGCGATCTCAGCTCACTGCAATCTCCGCCTCCCAGGTTCAAGCAATTCTCCTGCCTCAGCCTCCCAAGTAGCTGGGACTACAGGCGCACGCCACCATGCCCAGCTAATTTTTTTTGTATTTTTTTAGTAGAGACAGGGTTTCACCATGTTGGCCAGGATGGTCTCGATCTATTGACCTCGTGATCCGCCTGCCTCGGCCTCCCAAAGTGCTGGGATTACAGGCATGAGCCACCGCGCCCGGCCCCACAAATGATCTTAATGTGATCTAGAATGGTGACTCCTTTCCAGAAGGTTTTTAATTTACTTTACCCAGTTTCATCAGAGGAAACACAATCTACAGCAGTTATATCCTTACAAAATGTTTATCTTTAATAATAAAACTTGAATTGAAAGTTGAACTGACTCCTTAACCCATGGGAAGCAGAATGGATGTTGTGTTAGCAAACATGAAAACAACATTAATTTTCTTGTATACTTCCACCAGAGCTCTTGGGTGACTAGATGCACTGTCAATGAGCAGTAATATTTTGAAAGGAAAATTTTTTTCTGAGTAGTATGTTTCAATAATAGGCTTAAAATACTCTATAACCCATGCTGTAAACCAGTTTTACATCGGGTTCAGTAATCCAGATGTGCTGTCATCCAGGATTTGTGGTTCCATTCATAAAGCATAGGCAGATAGACAGAGTAGATTTAGCATAATTCTTTTTTTTTTTTTTTGAGAAAGTCTCGCTCCATTGCCCAGCCTGGAGTGCAGTGGCATGATCTCAGCTCACTGCAACCTCTGCCTCCAAGGTTCAAGCGATTCTTGTGCCTCAGCCTCCCGAATAGCTGTGATTACAGGTATGTACCACCACGCCTGGCTAATTTTTGTAATTTTAGTACAGACAGGGTTTCACCATGTTAGCCAGGCTGGTCTCGAACTCCTGGCTCCTGGCATCAAATGATCTGTCTACCTCCACCTCCCAAAGTGTTGGGATTACAGATGTGAGCCACCACGCATGGCAGATTTAGCATAATTCTTAAGAGCCTTAGGATTTCCACAATGGTAAATGAGCATCTGTTTCAACTTAAAAGTCACCAGCTTCATTAGCCCTTAACCAGAGAGTAAGCCTGTCCTTCAGAATTTGGAAGCCAGGCTTCTCCTTTCTAGCTAGCAAAGTCCTAGATGGCATCTTTTTCCAATAAACAGAAGGCTATTTCATCTATGCTGAAAATCTGTTGTTTAGCGTAACCTCAATAACTTGCTGCAGCTTCTACATCAGCACCTGCTGCTTCATCTTATACTTCCATGTTATGGAGACAGTGTCTTTCCTTAAACTTCATGAACCAACCTCTGCTATCTTCAAGCTTTTCTTCTGCAACATCTTCACTCTCACAGCCTTCATAGAACTGAAGACAGCAGGGTCTTGACCTGAGTCTGGCTTAAGGGAATGTTGCTATGGGTTTGATCTTCTATCCAGATCATTACAACTTCTTCCATCTTGGCAATAATGCTGTTCCACTTTCCTATTATTCATGTGCTCTCTGAAGTAGCATTTTTAACTTTCTTCAAGAATGTTTCCTTTGCAATCACAACTTGACTGTTTGGGTCAAGAGGCCGAGTATTTGGCCTATCTCTGCTTTTAACATGCCTTTCTCACTAAGCTTAATCATTTCTAGGTGTTTTTTTTTTTTTTAGACATAGTCTTGCTATGCCGCCAGGCGTCAGGCTGGAGTGCATTGGCGCAATCTCGACTCACTGCGACCTCTGCCCCCCAGGTTCAAGCAATTCTCCTGCCTCAGCCTCCTGAGTAGCTGGAACTACAGGAGCACGCCACCACTCTCAGCTAATTTTTGTATTTTTTAGTAGAGATGGGGTTTCACCATGTTGGCCAGGAGAGTCTTGATCTCTTGACCTCGTGATCCACCTGCCTCAGCCTCCCAAAGTGCTGGGATTACAGGCATGAGCATTTCTAGTCTTTTTTATTTAAAGTGAGAGATGTGCAAATCTTCATTATACTTGAACACTTACAGGCCATTATAAAGTTATTAATTGGCCTAATTTCAATAATGCCATTTCTCAGGGAGTAAGGAAGCCCATGGAGAGGGAAACTAAGGAAGAGCTGGCGAGTGGAGCAGTAAAAACACACACATTATTATATAAGTTTATCATCTTATGAGTGCAGTTTGTGGTGCCACAAAACAATTACAATAGTAAGATTAAAGATCACTGATCAGAAATCATCACAACAAATATAATAATTTAAAGTCTGAAATACTGCAAAAGTTACAGAAATGTGAAGACACATGAAGTGCTCACATTGCTGGAAAAATGGCTCTGATAGACTTGCGTGACACAAAGTTGCCACAAACCTTCCACTTGTAAAAAATGCAGCAAACCACAATAAGTACCATAAAACAAGGTATGCCTGTATTTCCTAAAGTGAACATATCTTTCCGTGAAAAATTATTTCTACAGCATTATTCGTAATAGCCAAAAAAAGCAAAAACAACCCAAATGTTCACAACTAATAAATGAATAAAGTGTGGTATATCAATACAATGTTGCATTATTTAGCAATTTTTAGAAATGAAATACTGATACATGCTACAACATGAAAGCTTGAAAACATTATGCTAAGTGAAAGAAGTCAGTCACACATTGTTTGATTCCATTTATATCAAATATCTAGCACGCGCAAATCTATAGAGACAGAGAGCAGATTCGTGGTTGCCAGTTGTTCTGGGAGTGGGAGATTGAGAAGAGACTGTTTAATGAGTAACAGTTTTCCTTTAGAGGAGCTGAAAATATTACGGAATTAGATAGTGTTGACAGTTGTGCAACACTATGAATGTACTAAATGCCACCGAATTGTACATTTTTAAATGGTGAAATTATATGAATCTTACCTTAAATTTTACAAGTTAGTTTTATCTTTGTATTTCCCTTTTTCTACTAAAGAAACTGCCATCCTTCTGATTTGAATCCCTGGAGGTATTTTTCAATGTCTCCCTCTTTTAATTATACCTAATCAATTCCCCAATCCTACAGACTTCTTTCAAAATATTGCCCACAACCATCCTTGCCTCTCCATCCACTCAATACTTGGCCAGGCCCATAGGACCTCATACCTAAAGTAAAACAGATTTACTTTACAAGATTCACTTTATATAGTTGCTCCCCAGCTTATAACGGGTAATGTCCTGATAAATCTATCATAAGTTGAATATGCATTCAATACACCTAACATACTGAACATGACAGCTTAGTCTAACTTACCTTAAACGTGTTCAGAACTCTTACATTAGCCTGCAGTTGGGCAAAAAATCATCTGACAACACAGTACACTTTATGGTATCAGTTGTTTACCATCATGGTCATGTGGCTGACTGGTAGCTGCAGCTTGCTGTTGCTACCTAGCATTATGATACAGTATCATACTGCATATCACTAGCCCGAAAAAAAGATCAAAATTCAAAACTTGAAGTACACTTTCTACTAAATGTATATTGCTGTCACACCACCGTGAAGTCAAAAAACCTTAAGTTGAACCATCTTAAGTTGGGGACTGCCTGTACTTGGTCTCTCGGTATCCAGATCTCTTTGCTTTCATCCAATCAATAAAGTGCCCCCAGATTAACAATTTCCTAAAATAATGCTTTCATTCTGTCATTTACCAATTCCAAATTCTCTAATAACTTTCTATCAACCTATGCAGAGCTGGGTTAGGTTATCCTACTGCTAAAAGCTTCCAGGGTGCAGTGAGGTGCAGAATAGGTTAAATGCTCTAAGAGCCAGCAATTCTATCGGTTGTTGTCACGACCAGCTTGTAAGGCTAGCCTGCACTGTCTAGTCCAAATAGAAAAAAAAACATGTAATTCTGAGATAAAAAGGCTGAGGGTGAAGTGAGGAAAGACCAAGGCATCATATCTTATAAAATGAATACACGGTATCTGGCACCCAGTAAGTATTCCAATTAATAAAATGAACTTGATTTCCTCATCTGTAAAGGATGAATAATGATTAATACCACCTTTTGCAAAGAAGTATTTGGTTTCACGATGGAATATGGTAACTGTGAACATACTTTATAATCTCTAAAACAATCTCTAAAAGAAATGAAAGAACAGAAAGACATCTCTTATGTATAACTTCTCAAATGAATAGACACTACAATGCAGTGTTGCCAAAGTAATGCCGATTTTCTGATTTACCTTTTTCTATTCAATAAAGTTGTCAGATCTATTTTTTTTTCTCATGGAATGTAGAAAGCTATTTCCACATTGTATTTTGGGTTAAGAGGGCCTTTCTAGCAGCAGTCAGCAATCCTATCCAGTTGAGAGTCAGATAATCCTAAACCTTGAATAGGAAAAGCAGAGCCAGTAAGAAAGCAAAGCAAGAGATACAATAGAGATTAGGATTACCACCTTTAACACCCAGACGTCTCCCAAGCCCCTCTAGGCTTAGCTTCTTACAGTTGCCAAAGGTAACCTACAAAGTACGGAAGGCACAGGGGTGAAGCCTAGAAGCAAGGGGCAAATTAGTTCATAGACTAATCATCTTTGCTTTGTTTACTAGCCCTAGTCAAAATGCAAATCAATTGAAAGGCATTCAGTTACAATGCTAAAAAAAAAGTCCCAAACGTGACCAAAACAAGATGTGTGGTTGACTAACTTTTAAGGATGGAATCTGTGCCTGGGAGTCCACAAACCCAAACCTGAGAATTTTTTAAAATATGTATTCATTTACTTAAAAATGATAATAATGAAACCATTACATATTAATATATTTTTACAAAAAAGGTGTTTTCAAAACAAAAAATTTAGACAAGAGTGGTATTGTTTTACATTTTTGCATATCTCATTAATATGTCTTAATAAAGACAGCTGGATTCTCTTATGACCTTCTGCATTCAACCTGTTGCACTACAGTCTTCTGTTGAAGAAAATCTAGCTTCACAAGAAAAGCATGTGGTAATGGAAGAATCCTTGAAAGCGTCTCAAGCCCAAAACCACATTTAGAGAACTACTGTACTAGACAAACACAAGTCAAAGCCTTTTTTTTTTTTTTAAACAAAGCTAAATTACCATACTGGCTGGTCAAAATTTGTAAGTTATATACCAATCCAAAAAGTAAAGCAATAATTTTGAACTGTTGGGGAACATTCAGGTGATTTAAAAAAACACCAAGAAAAAATATTTACTGAACATTAATTATGTGTAAGGCATTGTGTTTACAAACACAAAGAAGCAAAGTATACACCATCCCACGAATTACTTTGTGTTCATCCTGTTATATAAAACCAGAAAAACAGGAATGTTTGCAATGAAAATAACTGAAATAAAACACGCTTTTGGTATAATCCATTTAACCAAAAATCCTAAACACAACACCTGATGTGCCAGGGTTCCAGTTAATAATTTTTTACTGTGAAAGGTCTCTGAAGGTAAAGCTTGGAAGAAAGGTTAAAAAAAAAAAAAAAAAAAACTGGTAACAACAAAAAACTTTAGAACAGACCACCTCAAGGAACAACTTTCTAGATATTGCCTGTATTCATTAGAAATGTATTAAAGTAGGATGGGCTAAAAAACCTATTATGGAAGTAGAAGAGGCAGGTAGGTTTAATGTGCCTATTGGAGAGAGGTGGAACTCTAACTGTCCAAAGTAACCATTAAACTTCACTATACTATCAGAGTGCAAAGGAAACTAGTTTTTTACTTTCTTTCTTGAGCAGTTCTGTTTAGAAAAACTGACATGTTATTATTCACATTGTTTCCTAGAAATCTTTAAACAAAAAAGGAAAAGTTTATCACCACTTTTAAATAGATTAAAACTCATTATATCTTATAATTATTATGTGGGTCTATAACAGAATCCTTTTATCATTCTAAAATACATTATAGGATGTTAGTGACTTTATTTTTCCTGCATCTTGAAATACTTTGTTAATCCATCATCATAGGTATTATTTCACCATCGTTCATCAATTAATCCCAACTATGCTAAGAAAAATAAAAAAAATTGGAGAATTTAACTACCTAAAAGAATGATACAACAGTGAAATAAATCATAGCTAATGCATTAGCCTTAATTTTTCTCATTTATTTTCCAGTTTTATTATAGCTTTGCAAAAATATTGCATTAACTTTCAAAGACGTATGGTAAACTGAAGACATTTTTGTAGTCTATGTCAGGGAGGGAAAACAATTCATCTACCATCTTTGATTCAGTACCAAATGGCCTGCAAATTAAACTATGAAAAGACAGATTCACAAGAGAAAAAGCATACAATTTTTATTAATATTTACATGGAATTTTATTAATATTTATAGGAGTTCACAGAAAAGAAGTGAAACTCAAAGAACTGGTTAGACTTACTGGCTTTTATACTGTTTTAACCCCCCGCCAAACAGGGAATTTGGGATTTGAGGGAAAACAAACCATAGTAAGTGACTAGGAAATAGATGGGGGAACTAATGTAAGATAAGGGTTATTTTAGTAAAATTTGTTTATACAAACTCATCTCTGCCTTGACTCTCCATCTCAAGGGAAAACAGTTGCTCTTCCCTCCCTGTTATAAAAAGGAAATTAATGCCCTGCTACTAGGCAAATAAGAGGAGAGCATAGAACTCTTTCCACATCTACTGATTCTCAATTGCCTTCAACTCAAAAGAATCCTTATGCTAAAGTGGCATTTTCTGATTCCCTTCATCTGCTTTTAGTTTTCACTGAATACAGTTAAGAACTCAGAGTTTATTTTCTGCCCAAAATGGAAGAGAAGAAAATTAACAGAGGAAGGCATTTCACAAATATTAGATGAACCAGAAGATTAACACAAAGATAGACAGCAGCACTTTAGACTCGTAATAAAAATGACATTGTAAGAGAAATCTCAGACTCAGTTCTCAGATGAGATATTCTAGATAAATTCTCTCAAACTTAACATCAATGAGAGAACAACACATTTCTTTTGGTTTTTTTTTTTTTTTTTTTTTAAGAGATGCAGTTTCTCCATGTTAGTCAGGCTGATCTCGAACTCCCGACCTCAGGTGATCTGCTCACCCTGGCCTCCCGAAGTGCCGGGATTACAGGCGTGAGCCACCGCACCCAGCCAGAGAACAACATATTTCTAAAAACAAAAAGGAAATATGGCATTCTCATTCAACAGGAAGAACTTCATACACAATATTTTTGCATTAAGAGTATGGACCATGCTATTCTGCTAAAAGAACACATGACAATCTTCTTTCATCCCTTACAAGTGTGTGCCAAAATTTTACTTGATACAATTCATTTTTCTTTTAAGAGACAGGGTCTTACTCTGTCACACAGGCTGGAATGCAGTGGCACAACTGCAGCTCACTGCAGCCCATACCTTTCAGGTTCAAGTGATCCTTCCACCTCAGCTTCCCGAGTATCTGGGACCACAGGCACACACCACTACACCCAGCTAATTTTTTATTTTTTGTAGAGACACATCTCCATATGTTGCCAATGTTGGTCTCAAACTCCTAGGCTCAAGTAATCCCGCCTTGGCCTCCCAAAGTGCTGGGGTTATAGGCATAAGCCACCACTTCCAGCCTTGATATAATTCTTAAGTGTACAAGTATTAAACACAGGTGTATGCCAAAATGACTAGAAGGAAATAGAAAATGTAGACTCTTTAAAAATTCATTGGATTTATCATTGCAATTAGTTGTTAATAAATCTGAAATTGAAAATATCTTGCAATTGTGGAGCAAAGAAGATGGTCACCCTGTCTTCAACAAAATTATGAACCACAAAGGTTTCAAACATTCTTCCAGTATTGCATTTTGATGTACATACAAAAAGATAACCCAGATAAAAGATTACCAGAAGGAATGACAAGCTAGAATCTATTAGGGAAGCATTTGAAATTTAGAATATGTATTTATAAGACAAACAGTTCCAGGGCCATGTATGAAAGTTGCCAAGCACAGACAGTCCCCATCTTAAGATGGTTCAACTTACAACAACGTTTCAACTTTATAATGGTGTGAAAAGTGCATTCAGTACTTGAAGTACCCATACAAACATTCTGTTTTTCACTTTTACTACAGTACTCAAAAAATTACATGAGATATTCAATACTTTATTATTAAAATATAAGTTTTGAGTTAGATGATGTTGTCTAACTGTAGACTAATGTAAATGTTCTGTGCATATTTGAGGTAGGCTAAGCCAAGCTATGATATTCAGTAGGTTAGGTGTATTAAATGCATTTTCAACTCATGATACTTTCAACTAATGATGGGTTTATCAAGGATATAACCCTATCGTAATTCAAAGAGCATCTGTAGTTAATTCCATTCAGATAATGTTGCCCATTTCAAGTAGAAATGCCTTCAAAAGATGAAATATATGAAATAAAAATCTGAGCAACAGGTGACAAGGAAATATAAGTTTGGACAATGCAGATCTACACAGAGATTTGGAAAGGGGATAAGAGTAGAATCAAGACTGATACATAAGAAATGGCAGGAAAATTTCAAAATTCTGTCATATAACTTGTGACAATTTTTTTACAAATTTAGACTTGGCTGAATATTATACAGCATTAAACTCTCCTTAGTTGGCACTCTTAGGAAGAACAACACTGAACTTCAGTGAATTTTCACAAATGGAAAAGCAAAAGAAGTCAATAGCACAAAATCTGGATTTCGAATATACTTCATGATTCTTACTGTCCTAAGGAAAACTATACTTACTCTTCTCAGCTCAATGCATTCTCAATCGTCAACGAATTTTAAAATCCTTGCATAAATTAACCTGAAGTGATCTGTATTACAAGTCAACTACAGGAGGGATAGTTACATTCAAAAAGTGGGTCAGAAATGATACTCGGAAGAGAATGACTTAAAAATGGCTTATCACTGATATTAGTTCAGAGTATACTTTTCATTTTTTGGGAAAAGCTTCAGTTATAAAACTTAAGTTACCAAGAAGAAATTCCTCATGCAACTAGGAAAATAACTTGCAGAAACTAAGAAGAGAATTTTGTCTTACCCTCTAACCATGATGGTTTTGCACAGATCTGAAAATGGGAAGAAAGGAAGATGTTCTTTGTATAGATACAAAAACTCAGAAAGAAAAAAAAGTGTGTTATAATTATAATAAGAATGTTTAAGGCATTCAAATGTGATGCATATTTGTTATAGGGGTGTTATGTAATTAAATCCATGAAATAGATTTTTTGTTTTTTATTTTTCTACATACATACATAAAAGTCTGCTATACCTAAATTATCATTAAACGCTCCAATAAGTTGTCTTACGTTATGCTTTATTTTCATTCCTATAAATTATACATAACTTAAAACGCAAAAAATAAAATAATGGTCCCTTTTGACCCAGATCATAGTGATAACTGTATACATTTCCTAGTATGCAGAGGGTTAAGAGAATCCTTAAAATTGCTTTGCAGAAATAAACCAAAATTCTAAACATACAATTTTTGATATGTCACCAAGTAAATCAAGTCATTATATAAATTACTATTTAAAGCAATCTGACTGAAAATTCAAACATTTTTTAGTTCCTCTCTAAAGCAAGAAAAAAACTATTCAGGATTTATAAATTTAATCAAAGAATATGTCATAAGCATTCCTTATCTTCCAAAACTTGCTTCTGGAATAACAAAATATGTTGTCGATAGAAATTTTCAAGTTCCTGTCACCTAAAACTACAGTTGACTTTCGTTTATGAAAATTGCTATTCCAGTGAGCCAATGCTGATTAGTAAAACACTGGAATGAAAAAGGACTGGATTAGTAGCCTAACTGGACAGATAGATGTTCCAGTTGAAGCACTTGCAATCCTCCAACATCAAACTACCTCAGAACTTTTCTCTTTACCATAGCTCACTACTGCTACAGTGGTCCTAAGCAAGCATTCAAGTAAAGGGAAGTCTTTATAACATCTACTTTCTGCCTCCTCTCTCCTAGTGTGCCTAGGCTCTGATGCCAACACATAGCAGCATTCCAAGTTCCCTAAAGTAGATAGGTTAGTATTTCCTCCAAAATTGCACCCCCCTCCTCCTCCTTCCTAACTTCCAAACCCATTCCTAACGGACTGCTCCCAACTATGTTTATCAGATTACTGCAGGTAAATTCATAACAATTACTAATGCCAAAATATCACACCACAAATTACTTGCTAATTGCAAAAGGAAATGCTTACAATGGAAAGATAGCCTGTCACCACCTTATCTAAGCAATGAAATTTAGGATTACTAACAAGACAAGCCTACTTTATATGCCTTTGGATGATGTATGAAATGAAGTATACTTATGAAGCATTCCTGTCAAAAAAAATATTAAACCTCAATCTATTCAAGCCTTTAAACCCAACTCCCAAGTTTGCAGAAAACACAAGGGATAGAGGGAACAAATTTAAACACTATGAGGAACTATCAGTAAAACATGGGATATGGGTTATTCTTTAAGACTATGGAACTGGCCTCTCCAAAAGGCCAATGTAACCCAGTGCTGTGGCTCACATCTGTAATACCAGCACTTTAAGAGGCCAAGGCAGTTGGATCACCAGCCTGGGAAACACTGGAAAACCCCATCTCTACAAAAAATACAAAAATTAGCTAGGTGTGGTGGCATGCTCCTGGGGTCCCAGCTACTCAGGAGGCTGAGGCAGGAGGACGGCTTGAGCCCTGGAAGTCAAGGATACATCGAGCCAAGACTGCTCCAGTGTACTCCATCCTGGGCCACAGAGCAAATACCTATCTCAAAACAACAACAACAACAGCAACAACAACAAAAAGATTGAAAAGGAATTCTGGAGAAATGGGGGTAAATGTATATATATACTACACCATGTTAGATTTTAAGGAATATTCTTCACTTTCTTAAGTGTGATTGTGGTATTGTTTCACAGAAAAATGGCCTTAATCTCTCATGAAATACATATAAACATATAGCATTTAGCGCTGAACTGTCATATCCATAACTTACTTTGAAATGTTCAAAAAACAGAGTTGGAGATAGGTATAAAATGCAAATATGGCAAAAAGGTAGTGTTAAAACTAGGTCGTAGGTATGGTGTTCAAATGGGCTATTTAACTTTTCAATATTTCTGAAAAAAAATAACACGATAACTAACAAGTTGCAAAGTTAAGAAATTAACTCAAAAATAAAAACATAAAAGCCAGGCGAGGTGGTGCACACCTGTAATCCCAGCTACAGAGGCTGAGGTGAGAGATCAGCTTGAGCCCAGGAGTTTGAGACTAGCCTGGGCAACATGACACCCGCATTTTAAAAATAAAATATAAAAATGTCAAAGAAAGGGCAACTGAATCATATTTCTTAAAATCTTTTGGTGCGCCTCCTTGCCTATTCTCAACTACCTCATTCCCACAAAAACGGTACATACTAGAGTTGAGCACTGGAGAAGGGAGTCAGAAGACCTAAGGTTCTATTAACATAATTGGCCCTGGCTCTTCCTAGTTAGTGACCTCATTAAAGCCCTCTCCCTAAGGCTGTGTTTTCTCGCCTTCAAAATGATTCCAGCAACCCAGACCACTACAAAAGGGACTAAGTAAGAGATACAAATCAGGGGTTATCAATGAAAGACACAAAAGCAAGACACGATTACAACGGTATTTGCAGTGATGTTAAAAACATCAGAAGCACACAGCCCTAACAATTGTATAAGCAAACCAGTGCCTTCCCTTGTAAGTTTCTGCGTGGAAACAGCTGGAGTTGGCACAGTAGTCCCCCAAAGCAGGACACCTTACAGATGCTAAGAGGAAGCTTTTGTGCTTTAAAACTCTCCTTCTAGCGTTCCATTTTATGTTTCATAGCACTGAGAAAGACCAATTCTGTCCAAACCTGAAAACAATAAAGCCAAATATTCAAGATGACAGATTTGTTTTTTTAAACCAACAAATCTTCGCAAACAAAGACCTCTGGCCAAAGGTCTCCCGTGCTTGCAGAAGCAGGTTCACTTTGACATTTCTCCTCTCCAGCAGATCTCTCCTTAAAAGCGTTAAAACTTGAGGTAAGTTGGGGGAACTCCTTCCATCGCTGGAGCAGGCTAAAACCTCAGAGTGAGATCATTCTTTCCGTCTCAAGTGAACCCTGCAAAGCTCAGAAAATTGTGTCTCCAACTCCACGTTTCTCCTCAGGGCCCTTCTTCTGTAGACAATAATGGGACTTCTATGGCAGGGTGGGGGAGGTCCCTTTGACAAAAATGAGGGTGCAAACGTGGAACGACCAGTCATCTGGGCAAAATGAGGGGCCCTGTGCCTGCAAGTCCCGAACCCCCTTTGGTCTCCATTCCTACGACTGAAGAGACACGGGGGTGGGCTGTGGTGTGAGGAGCATGGGTCTCGGCCAAACATCGGCACAAAATGTACTAAAGGGAGTTACCTCAAGAGAGAAAAAGCAAAACCAGGCTGGGGACAAACAGGCGCACAGGCCTAGGAGGGGAGGTGGCGGAGGATCAGAAGGCGGCGGCCTGCGCGGCCCAGGCCTGCGGCAGCCGAAGCGGCTGCCGCGTCGCGCCAGAATCCCTCCCCCGCCAGGGCCGACGCAAGATGGCGGTCCGGCCGCCGCCGCGCAGCGGGTCTCCTCCCCCGCGCCGTGGGCGCCTCCGACGACCCGCGCCGGCCTCAAGACCCCCAGTCCAGCGCCCCCGGAGTGAGGCGGCGCAGGCCGCGCGGGAGGGCCTCTGCCTGCTGCAGCGCGGGGCGGGCGGGGGCGGGGGGCGCTTACCGTGAGCGGAGCGGATCGGCCTGACTGGAGCCCTGAGGAGGAGGAGAAAGAGGAGGAGGAAAAGGAGGAGCACGAAAAACTACACTGCGGCGACGGCGGCGGCTCCCATTGCGGAGCTGGCAGTCGAGCTGTGGAAAGGGGGGGCTCTCATGCAGCCGGCGCGCTGCCTCATGGGTAGGCTCCAGGTCAGCCTCCCCGTGTCCGAGCTCCCTGTCTTCTCGCCGACGCGGGAGGCGGGCATCAGCATGTGCGCCGCGTCGCCGACCCTCGAAGACCCACGCGCTGGCCAGCGGCGAGGGCCAGAGCCCGGGCCCCATGTGAGTGCAAGCCGCCCGCCGGCGGGGCCCGGGCTGTAGCCCCAAAATCCCGGCAGCTCCGAATTTGCAGGCGAGGAGGGTTCCGCGCCCTCCGTGTGTGTATCGGCCCTCAATCCGTTGGCTTGGAAAGTGAGAAGATCACGGAATAGAGTCGCCGTTCGAAAGAAGCGCGGGGCCTACAGGGCGAAGAGTAAACCAGAAGACAAAAGGGAATCAATCGTGTTTCTTTTCATAACTGGCTAATTTTAGCAAATTTTACCAGGTCTGTTTTAAATGTGTGGTTTTGCTTGCGTCCGCTGTCGAAGTCAAATATGAAGAGACAGATCTCTACGTTTAACGTTTTATTTCGGACACAAGAATTGAAGTTCAGGTTATTTACACATACAGGGTGGTCTTCGGTATGCCGGGCAAACAAGGAGGAGTTAGGAGGTTTTACCAAAAAAAAAAAAAAAAAAAAAAAAAAAGAAAGAAAAATAAAGAAAGAAAGAAAATAAATTTTACCCATTTTTTTTCAATAAATTTAAATGAAATTTGGTAAAGTTTTAGGCAGCTGGT
>CAUYLG010055585.1:0-38889 GCA_963573385.1 Cacajao melanocephalus
TGAACAAAACCAGAGCTCTGAGAGCAAGGACAAAAGTAGAGAGGCCTCTTACTGGGTCTGCTACAGCTCTGTGGAGTTTGGAAAGCTTGAGTCAATCTGATGGAGGAACAACCAAGAGGGAATTGTACACAAAGACAAGACGTGTACGGATGCATGAAAAACTAAATGATGATACCCAATAAGTACCTGTAAATCCCCCTTAGAACCAGGAGGGACATATATAAGTACATAAGTAAAACATCAAATAATAAATCATAATATAGCTTATCATTTGTAGACAATGCATGTTGTATGGGATCAGAGGAGTAACAGCATGTAGGTAAACTGTCCAGAGAAAAAATTTTACAGAAGCAGCAAAACTTGAAGTCAAGAGTTGCATTTAGATAATTCTGGAATAAACAGAACCATTGCTTTTCCGCCTTTTCTTGAGGCTTTGAATCTTCTGGCTTGTTTCAGTACCATGCGATAAGAGCGGATACTGACCCTCTCCTTTCGTTCTTGCAGTAAGTCAGATCTGCTTTTAGTTTGACCTGTTCCTGATGTCTTCAGCTCCAGGCTCCTTAGCTCATAAATCCCTATATTCACATTGTTTATAATAAAGACTCCCCGTAACTTCTCTACTGATAACTATTGGCTTCCGTTTCAACAGCTACTCAAACTACCTACTTGGATAAGATGTTGTTCTAACTATCCTGGTTTTTCTCTTCTTTTTTATTTTCCAGCTTCAGCCCAGGTCTGAGGGATTTCCCTGCCCGAGTGGTCATGGCTGAAATTCCCACCATACTGGTCCCTGGGAGTCAAGTCTACCTCTCTGTTCTCCGTCTCCACATCTGACAAACGGGTACATTATTTTACCTCCCTCATGGAGTTTTTGTGAGAACTGAGTTAAGTCCTTATAAAATATTTAGAAAAGTATCTGGGAAATAAATATTTTATAAATAAAAATTAGCCACTATTAATATTATTGCTGTAATTTTTATTTTCCTACCAATCTAAAAAGCTTGTGTTTGATTGCAGAGATAATTACAGAGATTTTAATTAGGTAATTTATATAATAAAAGCGACAGTTTAGGTGTTGAATAGGTCAGCAGGTGAGAGAATATAGAGAGGAAATACAAGATACTGTAATGTCTCAGGCTTGTCAAGAAGATAAATTAAGATTTGGTCTAGAATTTGGCAATGAAAAGTACTAGTAAATGTGCAAAGCATTTCAATGAAAAAAAATTGACAGGATTTTAAAACCTTTTTTGATGTAGTGGTGGCTTGAGGGAGAAGGTATGAGCTTGCTACCTGGAAGAATGGATGGAAACTGGCTTTTTAAAATCCTATTGGTCGTATTTGGTAATTTTCCTGGCTACAGTTTCTTTGTTTTTCAAAGAGACTGTAGTAAATTTACCAACTTTACATGGTCTTTGATTTAATGTAGAACTAAAATAAGTGTCCTTTGTGGACTGTATTCTTGGATTATATATAGTGAGAGTTCAATTTCCAGCAAAGTAAATGTAGAAGTTTTTCAGAACTTTATTTCATCCCACAACATCGTTGTCCTGGTAAAATCACGAGCGTGGTGAGTTTAAGCAAAATGTAATTAGGCCTGGAAATCAAATTAAAATATGTAAGACACTATTTCTGCCCTAAGACTTTTCCCTCTATGCAAAGCAGACAGGGAAAAGTCATATAATTTATGAGAATGCTGATTAAATTACCCTTCAGCAAGCACCTTTTCGTAGTGTTATTTTTCCTCCAAAGCCACATAAGAACCACAGATACAATGACTGTGCAAGAAAAGTTTTTCCTTAAGGACTTTAATAAAGTAGAATTAAATAAAATTTGAGAATCAATACAACGATGATAGGACTCTGTGGACATGATTATTTTTGGAAAAAAACTTGCTGATTTCCTATTCACAAATCTTTAAGATAGACTTTGTAAGAAGGGGTTGAAAATTTGGTCTCCATTTTGAGTTTGCGCACCAATTAATCGTCTGTACGTGTGCTTTTGTACTTGGCGAGATAGAACCACATCACAGAAGTTTGTTAGTGCATATTTGGTTTCATTCATTTCCCATATTTTGAGAAAAGGGTGCCTTGGTTTGGTTGAATAACAGAAGACAGAACGGCAAAAACAAGTGTATTTGATCTCCCTAAAATGGTGCTCTGCTATTCTTGTGTCTCTGTGACCTAGAAGGCTCCTCTTCTGTCTTTTTCCTGCTGGTACGTGAGAAAATCTGGCAAAATTGGGAGCCAGAGACGCTAGGCTACAAAAAGCCTGTGTGCAAAATGATCTGTACACAGTGCATTGACTCCACCTTTCACACATTACCACTTAATCATGAAAAGAGCATGGCAAGGAGGAAGTATTTTACCAACAGAGAAAAAGCATGCCTCCAACCTCAGGAAATTCCAGCACAATTTTGTGCAGCCAGGACCAGAGGAAGGGAAAGGCCAAGCAATATGTTTTAAGGACTGAGTATCTTATGTTTCCCCAAATTCATATGTTGAAATACTAGCTTCCACTGTGAAGATATTTGCAGGGGGCTTTAGGAGATAATAGGTCAACAGGGCAGAGCCCTCAGGAGTGGGATTAGTGCTCTTATCAAAGGGATCCAAGAGGGTTCTCTCTCTTGCCCTCTTTCCGCCATATGAGAATCCAGTGAGATGGCATCGTCTGCCAGTCAGGAAGAGGATGCTTACCAGAGACCAGATCTGCCCGCACCTTGATCTTGGACTTCTCAGCCTCCAGTACTGTAAGAAATAACGTTTGTTGTTTAAGCAACCCAGTCTATGGCAATTTCTTATAGCAGCCTGAACTAAGACAATCTATAAGGTAAGTCAAATAAGAAAAAAAAACAAACCCAAAATGACTTTAAGTGACTCCCAGAGGAACCCTGCCACCATCACTGACTTCTGAGAGATAATATCAGGCAACAAGCAGAATTATTCTCGGGGGTCCATAAAAATGTCCAGGCGTGGTTTGAAAGCAACTGTCACAAAGGGGCACATAGTGGAGCCCAGAAAGTTCCACAGACTTCTTAGGACTTGCAAAATTTGTATGATTGTATTGATGATATAAGTAATACATGTTAATTGTTGAGATTTTGGAAATTCTATCATCTGACCTCTCTGAGAAAACCATTTTTAACCTTTTAGCTTTCCACTTTCTGTTATTTACATACATACATGTTTATCCATGTAGTGTTTTTTTAATCATGCTTTTGAGCTCCATTTTATTTACATCATGACCACTTTATAGTGACAAAAATGATTCCAAAATGTGATTTTAGTGACAGCATAAACAGCTGTACCGTAATATATTTAGTCATTTTCTATCATTGGATATTTATATTATTTCTAATTTCCCTTCATTGTCATTATAGTTAATGTTTTGAACGTAAGTCTAATTCCACCTTTGGTTGTTTCCTTACGATATTTTCCAAGATACAGAGTTGAAGAAAAGATGTATCATGAAAGCTACCAAAAATAAAATTTCAAATTTCCCTTTTGATTATATGGATTCATTTACATTCTACTATTGGGATCTGAGGGTAATCCTTTAACCACCCATAATAATCTTGATATATATATTCAAAATCTTTGCCAATTGACTAGACAGTTTTCTTGCAGAAAAGTTCCTTATAGATTATCCATTAAGTTGGACATGTTTTGCATTGCACTAGATTGGGACATTTGTTTCACTGCTGTGGTGAATTTCTGTTGCCTTTTTTTTCTTTTTAGCAATATGGTCTCACTATATTACTCAGGCTGGTCTCGAACTCATGGCCTCAAGTGATCCTCCCACCTCAGCCTCCAAAGTAGCTGAGATTATAGCCATGAGTCACCTTCTCAGTGAATTTCCAGTATTTTGTGCCAATTTTTCCATTATGAGAAGAAGAGTAGGGAGGGCAGGAGTTCTTCTATTTTCCCTTAGTATTTATCTCTGGTTCCTCCCTTGGCCTCAGACCCCATATTTAATTCATCATCAAATCCTAATCACTCCACCTCAAAAATAAAAGATATCACCAGAATTCTCCCATTCTTCATCATGCACACTGATAAGCGCAGTTACAACCATCATCGCCTTCCTTCCACACCAGCTCAACAACCTCCTCACCAGCCTCCTTGCCTCCACTCCATTCCTTCACCATAGTCCTCACAGGGTGAGCTTTGAAAAATGAACATTATTCTTTTACTTAAACTTTCAAATGGTTTTTAAATCTCTTCTCATTTTCCTCCTTATCCACCATGACCACTGGTCTTCTTTCTATCTCTTTCGGAAGTGCCAAACTCTATTCAGTCTCAACACTTTGGCATTTGCTCTTTTCTCTACCCAGAAAGCTTCTCCCAGATCGTCTCATGAGACCTCCAAGAGAGGCTTTGATCATCTGGCTGAATCAGTCCTTCTCCAGCACAACCCAATCTCCTCTTTTAAGTTAAAATTATATATGTGTGTGTGTGTGTGTGTGTGTGTGTGTGTGTAGTATTTGTGTTTATTTCTGTGTTTATGGGCTCTCTTCTCTTTAGCGTATAAACACTACCAGGGTAAAAACTGTATATTTATTTATTTAGAGACAGAGACTCCCTCTATTGCCCAGGCTGGAGTGCAGTGGTGCAATCTCGGCTCACTATGACCTCCACCTCCTGGGTTCAAGCGATTCTCCTGCCTCAGCCTCCCAAATAGCTGAGACTACACGTGTGCACCACCACACCTGGCTAGTGTTTTTGTATTTTTGGTCGAGACGGGGTTTCACCGTATTGGCCAGGCTGGTCTTGAAGTCCTGACCTCATCATCCACCCCCACCATGGCCTCCCAAAGTGCTAGGATTATAGACATGAGCCACCGCACCCAGCCAACTGTATATTTTGTGTTCTAGGACACATAAGGCAGTTTTTGACACATAATAAGGATTCAATAGCTATTAAATAAATGGATAAACAAATATCTGTAAAGGTTATAGTATAACATTTGCCTCACACTAAACGTTCAGTAAATGGCACCTATTATTACTACTGCCATTCTGTAAGATATTATTTATCCTTTCTTGGAAAGAGATTGGAATCTTCCTTTTTGTCTCCTTTATCTTTCTTATGCCCTATCTTTCTGCCCCCTGTCAGGCCTTTTATGCAAATAAGGAAAAAATCCTAGCAAAAATAGTGTCTTGGGGTGTATTGAAATAAAAAGCTTATTATAGACACAATCCATTCTGCAACCAGGAGCCCTAATCTTTAATTGGAATGAAATTTGGGAGTTGCAAATGGCCTATAATGGCGTTGCTCAACTGATTTGTTTTGGGCTGACCAAACGACAACATGGCTTATTGCACCTGCAACAAGCTGACAGATTGTTCCTGCCTTCATATGGGTTTTCAACTTTTATTTTACAGATTACACAGGAAATATAATTTTAGCATCAATTACTCTTGGTACCTTGGAATTGCCTTATGCTAAACACATATTCACATCATGTAAATGATACATTAGGGTGTGTTTGAATTCTTAATAAGACAGACTGCAAATAAAATTTAGAGCAAAAGGAATTATGTTAACAAATGAGCAGAGCTTCAATAACAGCAGGCTTTTGGGGTTTTGTGTTTGCAAAATATGACAGCCAGGGATTTGGTAGCCTTTTCTGCCTTTACCTTTTTGGCGGTGTTACTCTGTGTGTGTGTATTGGTACTATAGAGTGCTATGGGTACCTTTTGTCCTGAGAAGGATGCAGATGTTTCCAGGCTGGTGGATACCAGGGATGTGACTAGAAGCAGAGTTTACACCAGTGATTCTAAAGAAGGCAATAGAACACGTGTGAGGAAAAGGTAAAGGCACCCCGTAATGTGGCGACTAACTCCATGGAAGTACTAGCTACAGGAACCCCACTTGGCAGTGTTTTGTAACCCTCTGTGATCATAGAACTTTGTTCTCTTTTTAACAGAAATGCACACGTGCACCTAAAGCAATTATCTGAATGAAATTTTAGGAGATTCATGGGCATATGCTCTATCCATGAACGCTTCAAAATAGAAAGTTTCTTATACTTTAGTAAACATTAGTGGCTTCAGAAAGCAAAACATATGACTTCTTGTGAGCTTTCAGATAATGAAACATAGAATTGAATTGACCTTGGGAAGAAAAAAATAATACACGTCCTATGTAGTGACTTGAATTTTCAGTAGTAAAATTACATTGAATTTTACTACCTACGCCAGTCTTTCAGGGTTTTCAAAACAGCAAAAGACAGACCCCGTGATTTTCAAGACCACTGGAAAAAAAAAAAGTGGTGTTGGAAAAAATTATCCAACACTTAGAAATAAAGAACAAATGCACGTCCTTTTGATGTTTGACATTATGTGGGGGCATTGTTTTACAATCCTTTCCCTAAGGATTATTTCACTAGTAGCGGAATACACCTGAGTTTGACTGATTATTTCCACTTAATTAAAACCCACTTACTATGAAGTTATATGTTAATTTGTAGATTTCTGCCTGGTAAAAGATATTTCTGTTATTATTTTATCACCCTGTGAGACACTATATAGTTTTATATCTGTTAGCAAATTCATTTCAGCATTTTTGAACTAACTCTATTGATATGGTTTGGCTGTGTCCCCACCCAAAATCTCATCTTGAATTATAATCTCTATAATCCCCACATGTCAAGGGAGAGATCAGGTGGAGGTAATTGAATCATGGGGGTGGTTTCCTCCGTGCTGTTCTCCTAATAACGAGTGAGTTCTCAGGAGATCTGATGGTATTATAAGTGTTTGGTGGTTTCTGCTGCATTCATTGTCCTTCCGGCCGCCTTGTGAAGAGGGTGCCTTGCTTCCCCTTTGCCTTCCACCATGATTGTAAGTTTCCTGAGGCCACCCCAGCCATGCTGAACTGTGAGTCAATTAAACCTCTTTTCTTTATAGATTACACAGTTTTGGGCAGTTCTTTGTAGCAGTGTGAGAACAGACTAATACATCCATCAATCTTCATTCCTTGAGCTGTTCTTTGAATCAGTTTTACCATCCTACTGGTCCTTTATTAATTAATGAGTTGAATAAAATACTTGACATATGCTTAATCTCTATTAGCCATGTCATGTTTTTAACTTTTTTTTTTAACATATATATTTTATTGCACTTTAGGTTCTGGGGTACATGTGCAGAACATGCAAGATTGTTGCATAGGTACATACATGGCAATGTGGTTTGCTGCCTCTATCCCCCCATCACCTTTATCTGTCATTTCTCCCCAACCTCCCTACCCTCCACTGTCTCTCTCCTATTCCCCTCCAACAGACCCCAGTGTGTGATGCTCCTCTCCCTGTGTCCATGTGTTCTCATTGTTCAACCCCCGCCTATGAGTGAGAACATTCAGTGTTTGATTTTCTGTTCTTGCGTCAGTTTGCTGAGAATGATTGTTTCCATATTCATCTATGTCCCTGCAAAGGACATGAACTCATTTTCTCTGTGGCTGCATAGTATTCCATGGTGTATATGTGCCACATTTTCTCTATCCAGTCTTTCACTGATAGGCATTTGGGTTAGTTCCAAGTCTTTGCTATTGTAAACAGTGCTGCGATAAACATACATGTGCATATGTCTTTATAATAGAATGATTTATAATCCTTTGGGTATATACTAAGTAATGGGATTGCTAGGTCAAATGAAATTTCTATTTCTAGGTCCTTGAGGAATCGCCATACTGTCTTCCACAATGGTTGAACTAATTTACACTCCCATCAACAGTGTCAAAGTGTTCCTATTTCTCCACATCCTCTCCAGCATCTGTTGTCTCCAGATTTTTTTTTTTTTTTGAGATGGAGTTTTGCTCTTGTTACCCAGGCTGGAGTGCAATGGCCCGATCTCCGCTCACTGCAACACCCGCCTCCTGGGTTCAAGCAATTCTCGTGCCTTAGCCTCCCAAGTAGCTGGGACTACAGGCGTGCGCCACCATGCCCAGCTAATTTTTGTATTTTTAGTAGAGATGGGGTTTCACCATGTTGACCAGGATGGTCTCGATCTCTTGACCTCATGATCCACCAGCCTCGGCCTCCCAGTGTGCTGAGATTATAGGCATGAGCCACTGGGCGTGCAGCTCAGATTTTTTAATGATCACCATTTTAACTTTTTAAACATTATTTGACAGTCACAGTGACATTGCATTATAATAGTTTTCAGAATGCATTGCTATCTGAAAGGCATAGGCCACAAATTTTCAGGCGTAGGATTCCCTTCCTTATCAGAAGGGCTCTCAACATGGTCCCGAGCATTGATAGAGATAACTGTGTGGGAGCAGAAACAAACTCACTTTCTAAGCCTGGGCTTGCAGTAAGAGATTGATGAGCCAGTGTAAGAGAGAGATGGGAACGCCTCGAAAGGATAGGAGATAGCTAACAGGACAGAATCCAAATTCAGAAAGGTCTTGGAAAACTGAAGCATTGGATTGAAATAAACCACATGTAGCATGAGAAAGAAAAACTATGTTTGAGCATTCATAGTTGCAATATTTGAATACTTGGACTCCATATTCCCACATAAGGAAATCCATCTCAAGTTCACAATAAAAAATATGGAGAATTTTGCACAGAAATGTTAATTGCCATGTTGTTAAGAATAATAAAAAATTGGAAGCAATCAAAATGTCAACAGTATGGGAATGATTAAGTAGCTTCCAGTGCATCTTATTCATAGATTTTTCACTTGCACATTAAAATGAGTGTTTATAATGAAATATAGCACTTAATAGACAAGTGCACACTACATAAATGTGCAAGCTTATTGAATTGTGATAAAATTAACAGCCAGATTATCCACACCAAAAAATTCAGCATTATAATCACATTAGTTCCCTTCATGTGCTTCTTCCAAACCAAAAGCCTCTTCTTAACCCCTAAAGTGATCATTATCGTGGCTTTAATGATAATCCATTTTTTTAAAAAGTTTGTTATAGTTTTACCACCTATGTATTTCTGCACTGTAGCTTTGCCCTTTAAACTTTATATAAATGGAATTATTGTGTTTGTCTTCTTTTACTCTACATGATTTAAACTGTATGTTTAACATTTGAAAAAATGTTAAACTATTTTTTCAAAATGACAGCACCATTTTACATTCCCACCAGCAATGTGTTATGGTTCCAGTTTCTCCACATTCTTGCCAACATCTGTTATTATGCATCTTTTTCATTATAGTCATGCTGGCAGGTGTGAAGTGGCATCTGAAGATTGTTTTTGACTTTCATATTTCTAATAATTAGTGATGTTGAGCATATTTCATGTGCTTGTTGGCCATTTGTATATCTTCTTCAGAGAAATGTTTATTTAAATCCTTTGTCTACTTTTAAAATGGGTTGCTTGTCTTTTTATTGTTGGGTTGTAAGAGTTCTTTATATATTCTAAATACTGGTCCTTTATATATGATTTACAAATATTGAAATTTTCTCCACTGGATTGTCTTGGCATTTTTGTCAAAAATTGATCTACCATAAATATTAGGGTATATTTTTGTATCTCAATTTCATTCCAGTGATCCATATATTTATTTTAATGCCAGTGGCACAGTTTCGTTTATTGTACCTTTGTAGTAAGTTTTGAAATATGAAAGTATGAGTTTCATAAATTTGTTCTTTTTAAGATTTTTTTGGCTCTTCTGTGTCCCTTGAATTTTCATATGAGTTTTATATTAAGCTCGTCAATTTTTTGGGGGAAAAAAGGCAGCTGGCATCCTGATAGAAATTGCGTCAGATCTATAGATCAATTTGTGGAGTTTTACCATCTTAACAATATTGCCTTTGAATCCATAAAAACGAGATAAATCCCATTTGGATAAACACTTTTATAAGTTGCTAGATTCAATTTGCTAGTATTTTGTTGCAGAGGATTTTTGCATTGGTATACATAAGGGCATTGCTCTATAATTTTCTCTTTTTGTGGTATGTGTCTAGGGTAATACTGGCCTCAGAAAATGAGAAGTGTTCGTTTTTATTTTATTTCTTTGGGAGAGTTTGAGAAGGATTGATGTTAATTCCTCTTTAACTTTTGTGAGCAATCACTGAACAAGCATCTGGTCTTTTCTTTACGGGAATTTTTTCTTTTTTTTTTTTTTTAAGCAATATCGTCATGGCACTTTGTGGGAATTTTTCATATTACTAATTCAACCTCTTTGCTTATAATAAGTTTATTCACATTTTTTATTTATTCTCAAGTCAGTGTTGGGAGTTTTATTTTTCTGGAAATGTGTCAATTTCTTCTAAATAATCTAGTTTGTTGTTAATGTAATTGCTCCTAGTATTTTTTATAATGCTTTTTGTTTCTGTAAGATCTGTAGTAATGTCCCCTCTTTTTTCCTGATTTTAGTATTTTGAGTCTTCTTTCTTTTATTCTTGCTCACTGCAGCTACAGGATAGTCAGTTTTCCCAATCTTTTCAAAAAACAAATTTTGGTTTTATTGATTTGCTCTATTGTTTTTCTATTTTTTATTTTATTTATAAAGCATAATGTTTATCATTTCCTTTCTTCTTCTAATTAAGTATTTAATTCATTTACATGTAATTTAATTACTGATAAGGTATGATTTAGGTCTTCCATTTTTCTGTTTTCTGTATTTCTTTTGAGATTTTTCTTTTGGTTGCTGCTTTCGCTGTGCCTCTATTCTTCTGTTACTGCCTTCTTTTGTGCTGAGTAGAGATTTTCTAGTGTCCCATTTTAATTCGCTTGTTTCTTTTACTGTATATTGTTTTGAGGTTTCTTTTTTTTTTTTTGGTAGTTGCCCGGGGGAATTATAATTAATGTCTTAACTTGTAATAATCTAGTTTAGATTAATACCAAGTGAATTTTAGTAGTATATAAAACTTTGCTTCTACACAGCTCTATTCTTTCCCTCTCTGTTATGCTATTATTGCCATAAAATTACATTTTAATATGTCGTATGCTCATCAACACAAATTTATTATTTATTTATGCAGTTATCGTTTAAGTCAGGGAGAAGAAAAAAGAAGTGCTACAACCAAAAATATATTTGTGCAGTATATTATATTTACCTATGTAGTTACCTCTACTGATGCTATTTATTGCTTCATAGTATTCCCTTGTAATTTTTAAGTTACTGCCCAGTAGCGTCCCTTCATTTTTTCCAGAAGAGCCTCCTTTAGTGTTTCTTGTAAGGAAGCTTTGCTAATGACCAGTGTGTCAGCTTTTGTTTATCTGGGAATGTCTTAATTTCTTGTAAACTCTTATAGATCAGTTTTGCTGGGTATAACATTTCTGATTGCTAGACTTTGTTTTTTTCTTTCAGCACTTTTAAAGGTATTAACTCTATGATTTCTAATGAGAAACTGGCTGTTAATCATATTGAGAATAATTTATGCATGATGAGTAGCTTCTGTCTGCTTTCAGAAATACCTTTATCTTTGATTTTTGACAGTTTGATTATGATGTACATAGGTGTGGATCACTTGGAGTGTATCCTATTGGAGTGTGTTGAGAGTCCTTCATGTCTAAATAAATGTTTTTTTAAATTAAATTTGTTAAGTTTTTGGCCATTCTGTTTTTTAAAAAAAATTCTTTCTGCCCATTTCTCACTCTCCTCTCCTTCTAAAACTCCATTATGCATATGTTGGCACAGTTAATGATGTCCCATAGATCTCTGAGGCTCCGTTTTTTTTTTCTTTTTTCTTTCTCTCTCTTAGATTGGCTAATCTTAATTGACCTATCTTCAAGTTTGCTAATTCTTTCTTCTGCTTACTCAAATGTAATGTTGAGCACCCATAGTAATTTTTTTTATTTTAGTTATTGTACTTTTCAACTCCATAATTTATATTTGGTTTTTAAAAAACGATTTCTATTCCTTTATTGATATTCTGTAGTTGGTGAGACATTATTCTCATAGTCTCCTTTATTTCTTTACACATAGTTTTCTCTAGCATTTTTTTCTGGTTGTTTTAATTCATAGTCTTTAATATTTTGCATAGTTTTTAGGTTTACAGAAAAGTTGAGTGGAAAGTACGTATAGTTCACATATATAACTTCACATTCTTCCCCAGTTTTATCTATTATTAATGTCTTGTATTAGTGTGGTACATTTGTTACAGTTGATGAGGTAATATTGATATATTATTAATAACAAAAGTTCATGGTTTACATTAGGGTTTACTCTTTTTGGCGGACATGTATCCACAATTATAGTCTCCTGCAGAACAGTTTCACTGTCCTAAAATTCCCCTCTGCTGCACCAATTCATTTCTTCCTTCCCGCAAACTTCTGACAGCCACTGATCTTTTTACTGACTCCATAGCTTTGCCTTTTTTAGAATGTCATATAGTTGGAATCATACAGTATGTAGTGTTTATAGCTTGGCTTCTTTCACTTAGCTATATATATTTAAGATTCTTTCATGAGTTTTCATAGATGGATAGCTCATTCATTTTTGTTACTGAATAATATTTCATTGTATGAATGTGCCATAGTTTTGTGTTTTTAATTCATTCACCTGTTCTTGATTGCTTCCAAGTTTTGTAAATTATGAATAAAGCTGCCGTAAACATTTGTGTGCAAGTTCTGTGTGTACATAAAATTTCAACTCTGTTGGGTCAAGACCAAAGAACACAGTTTCTGGAATACATGGTGAGAGTGTGTTTGGTTTTGTGAGGAACTGCCAAACTGTCTTTCAAAGTGGCTGTGTCATTTTGCGTTCCCACTAGCAATGAATCCAAGTTCCTGTTGCTCCACATCCTCTTCAGTATTTGGTGGTGACAGTGTTCTGGATTTTGGCCATTCTGATAGGTGTGTAGTGATAATTCATTGTTTTTTAGTTTATAATTCTCCAATAACACATGATGTTGAACATCTTTTCATATGCTTGTCACATGTATATCTTCTTCCTCATTCATTGCCTATTTTTAAATTAGGTAGTTACTATCTTATTGTTGAGTCGTAAGAGTTTTTGCATATTTTAGATACCATTTATTTATCATATATGTATTTTGCAATTCCTTTTCCAGTCTGTGGTTTGTCTTTTTATTATCTCAACAGTGTCAGTGTCACAGAGCAAAAGATTTTAGTTTTAGTAGAGTCTAACTTATCAATTTTTTCTTTCATTAATCATACATTTGGAATCTTCTAGTTTTTGAACATATTTAAAACAATTGATTTAAAGTCTTTGTTTAGTAAGTCCAACATCTTGGCTTCCTCAAGAATAATTTATATTGACTTTTTTTTTCTATGTGTGGCTCATACTTTCTTGTTTCTTTGCATGTGTCATCATTTTGTTGTTGAAACTGGAAATTTTCAATAATATAAAGTGGCTACTCTGGAAAATAGATTTCCCCCTCTCTTTAGGGTTTGTTGTTATTGCTCTTTGTTATTGTTGTTTTTGTTGCTGCTTGCTTTCTTAGTGACTTACTTGAACTAATTCCATACCATACATATTCTTTGCCACGTGTGACCCCTGAAGTTTGTTTGGTTAATTTAGTGATCAGGTAACGATTGGACAGAGATTTCACTAAAATCCTGTAACCAAAATGTCTCCCTGTCTTTGCCAAGGGCTCTGTGTGCATGTCAGGACATGCCTTTAACATACATCCATTTCCTTTATCACTCTTGTCTTAGCATTCCCTCTCTACTTGTGCAGAGCCTCAAGGTCAGCCAGGTGTGAGAGCCTAAGGCCTTCTTAGATTTTTCCCTACACATGTATGTGACCTTCTAGAGTCTTATGAATATTTCAGAATTTTTCAAAGCCTCTGAAAAACATCTCACTCCCTAGGTTTTTCTTTCAAAGTTTTTGGTCAACTTGTTTGGACCAATTGTTATTGCCACAGTAATCATGAACAATTGCTGCTGAATTTTTTTTTTTCTTTTTGACAAATGCCCCTAGGGAAAAGCCTGTTCACACTGGGTAAACTCCTGAGTCTAGTCAAATAAAGACAAGCCTTGTGTGTATGGTTTTCTAGGGAACTAACAGACAAGTCAAACAGTGACAAATCTCTGAGAATGAGGCTTTGAAAGCGCTCCAACCCTGTCTGGCACCTTTAGTGGCTGCTAGGCTGCTGGTTTCATTGTGATTGTGGGCTGTTGATTTTTAAGGGTACCATGGAGTTGAGAAGAAGGTAATGGAAATAGGGCAAGTTAAAATGTCACAACACCCATTCTTCTTACCATTTTTTTTTTCTTGAATAAACACTCACCTTGTTGCAAGCTTTAGGTTAATTTATAGAGTTTTGAAAAAGTCTGTTTTGGCTATTTTTGCCAGTGTTCTCATTGATTTTATGGAGAGGATTTTCAGAAATTCTCAGTTCAGCATTTCATTTATGTCTTATATTCTGGTTTTAAGAGTCATCAGTGTTATTGATTGGTAACGATCTCAGTATTCTGGCCCAGTGAGTGATCCTTCTTTATGTGGGAACCCTCCTCTATCCTGCAACTAAGCACCTAGTTATGCAGAAAAATTCCTCCTGTCTGACCAATCATATTAATTGAATCCATGCAGACAGTGAATGAGGTGGTAGATGTCCTATCCATGTAATTCCCAATTCATAACTTTAATAACACTGACAATGTTGCATGGATCCTTAAAAAACTGGCCCAAACAGTACCATGTTCATATTGCTACATCATAAAACATCATGGTACCTATTACTGAGACTGTATCTGACCATGGAATTACTTGGGAACTTCCCAGTTTTCTTCTATATTCTAGATCATATGAGTTGATGAAGCAGTCTCATCATGCTAATCATTCAATATTCAGTACAAGCCACCTGACTGCCATAAAAAGAGAAATAATATGGGTGTTAGGGATACCTTTGGCCCTGTTCCTCAATCTTTGATAATATGTTCCCAGCCCGTCTCTTCTGTAGGAATTCTGTAATGAGAGCTTCAGTCCCTGGGGCAGCTGGTGAACAATCTAGTTTTGGAATATCTAGTTTTTCCTAGGATTCAGGTCAATAGATTACACTGGTGTCTGCCACTTGCAAGCCTATTTGAACCCTGATGTCCTCATTTGTAAAACATGGAGAATAAGACCCATCACATGGATTGTGGTGAAGATTGAGTGGGTAACATTTGTAAAAGATGAGAAAGCTACTCTAACATAAGGGTGTATAATGATGACCTAAAAATCCATAAATCTAGGTCTCAAGACAATATTGCTGCCAGAAGTCACCGACTTCTACCGTGCCTGGTGCATACCTCACAAGATTCTGATTTTAATTGGCCCTGGATGTGTCCTGAGAATCTAGGATTTTTGAAAAGCTCCCCAGGTGATTCTATCATGTAGTTAGGGTAGCTTTATCCTGTTAAGAATAGTTAAAAGAGGAGAAAACTTCAAAATGATAGCTTTCAGATCTCTGTTTATCTCCATGGCTGCAATAGACAGCTTGGATTTTGCTTCCAGAAGGCTTAAAAAAAGAAACAAAAATCAGTGAATGTGTGAAAATGGTTCTTGAAATAACTCTTAGAGATGCTTGAATCAACACAGGGGAGAACATAGATGAAAAGACCAGCATGATCCTTGCACTGTTCTGGATTTTCTCTGCTGAAAACTAAATCGCCATTTAACCTAGATAAAGCTTTTTTTAAAAATTCTTTTTGGGGTTATGTTTCCTGTAGCAATTTCTCTCACTGTTGTTAAATACATCAGCAATAACAAACGTATGAACATGTTTCACTAATGCAAAAGAGGAGTATGTTTGTGGCGACTGAAGACAATATGTGTCCTACACATGGATGATGCAGCCACATGTACCTCCCCTGTCCCCCAATGAATCTAAGGTATTTCTTTATTCCTTTCTCCCTTTGACTCCCTCTGATTCGTCTCTGCAGTGTTCTGACCTAACAGTGTAACCTCATAACTGGTAAAGAGAATTTCAGACTAGACAATTCTTCCTCATTATTTTCTTTCTTTCTATTCAGAAAAAATATATATATGGAAGCCATGAAGCCTGGGTTCACACTATTCAAAGATGGATGGGTGGATGAATTGATTGATTGATTGATTGATTGATTGATTCCACCTAGGTTAATCTCATTAAAAAAAACCATATACTTTTTTTTCCCCACATCTGTTGTCAGTAAATGGAAAATAATGTCAGCAGAAAATAAGGGTCTTCTCCACCACTTGGATATAAACTAGTAAAAGCCACACATACCAATTATAATTAGATATCTGAGGGATCAAGTCTGAGGGATTGCCTGTGACCATATAATTGGAATTTGGGAAACACCACAACTCTAGTCAGGTTAATTCTGGAATAATCTCAAGGAGGGAGGGCTTGAAAATGATTGTGTTTAATTTAAAGGTTCATAAATACCACATTTTTATTTTCAAGTCTATCTCTTAGAGAATTAAAGTCATCTTCTTTGTCCCATGCAGTTTCCTTGCTTGAATTGTTTTTTGCCTTATAGTGTATTGTTGGACTTATCCTTTATTTTGCTGTATTTTATTTTTGATTTATACTTGCTTGTAGTAGCTTTCCCAATTCATTTATTTCAAAATTTCTATCCTTAAAAAAATTCTTTTAAAAGAAGTGAAAATTCGTGATTTCTTTTTTTTTTTTTTTTAACTTCGTATCCACCCTCCCTATATTCTCCCTCATCCTGCTCACTGCTCCTTCCCACCCCGAAATACCTGGGAGAATGACTGAAGTGGCACTCAACTGATAGATTTATCTTTTTAAAGGAACAACCAGAATGGCTGGGGTCAGGCATTGTACCAGCCTTCACTGCTAAAGACCGGGGGCAGGGTGGTTTTTAACACCTTATATTTACACCACTGCCCCAGGCTATGGGGATGACCGAACACCAACACTAGACAGATGAAGTTGGGATGATTCATTAATCACCTACACTGTACTCGTAGCACAAGGGGCAGGGGGAAGGGGCCACAGGCCACACAGGGCCACACAGGTGTTCAGCTTAGGAAGAGGGTGAACAAGCAGGGGCTGCAGGGGTCAGGGACTGCAGAAGGCAGGGGTAGCAGGAGGCAGGTTTTGTGGTATCAGGAGAGCAGGATGCTCTCTTGTTCCAGAGGGAGAATGTGATTGGTTTGTTGAAAATTCCGCAGGCTGTCAGAAAACCAAGAACTCCACCTTGTCCTCCTGAAAAGAAGGGCTGTTTGGCTAGGCAACCTTATCTATGGGGGCAAAATGGAGAGGAGAAGTAGCGGTGAGGCCACTTGAGGCGCTCTCAGTTTCCCCCAGGTGTGAAGGCAGCACATAATATTGGGCCTTAATTTTGAGCCGTGTACACTGACACTGGTCATTTGCATCTTTTTCACAAAATTCCCGAATGCTGTAGCTCCCTTGTCCCTGTTGCAGAAGCCTCAAACATGGAAGCTATGTGCTGTACCGGACAGCAGGTGCAGGCTTTGCCCAGTGCTCCAGTGTGGGTTAATGCTCCCATGGAACTCTGAATGTGACTCCAAGCCAAGTTATCTACTTAAAGGAGTACAGCCTATGGAAATGAGACCGTAGTCTCATTTGTCTTAGATACTCTCATTTTATGGGAAGAATGTTTGACCCATCTCTAGTTTTCCTTTCCCAGAAAAATGACTCAGGGAAGACATGGGCAGGAACCTGATCTTTTTACCCTACCGCTTTCTACTTGGAAGTGAAAAGGAAGAGGACTTTGTTTCTTCTTCCTGCCTCTTCTACGTTCTAGTGGGTATCTTTAAAATGATAAAGTCAGACAAATTAGGTTAATAAAATTTACACATTTATCAATTTTAAATTTTAGAAGATTATATCTCATGGCAAAGCCAGGCTTTTAAAAACGTTTATATTGCTAAAGACTCAAAAATCCTATTCTGAATCCTGTTCCATAAACTGCATATTTATTCCTTCTTCTTCTTTCTGCAACAATCCAAAACCACCACAGGAGAAAAGGAGGAAGTCACATAAAAGGAAACGCAACAGGGATAAGCATATTAACACATTTAAATATTGATATGCATAATATATTCTCATATGTGTGAGAAGAAAATCCAAAAGAATACAGACCAAATTGTTAACAGTGCTTGTATCTGTGGAAGGGAAACAGAAGGGGATGGAGGAACTTCATTTTCAACTGTATCTAGCATTATGTTATCTGGATATTTTAAAAACAGTGCTCACTTCTTCAATGTAAATAATCATCTAAAATAGAAACATTTAGCTTAAATTTTTATTGTCTTCTTTGATTTCTGTCTTGAATGCATCCCTGCTCCTTCCTTTGGTTTATGACTATAGTTTTATGGTTTCCTTTGATTTGCCTTTGGTTCATGGTATTTATTTTGATTTATCCTGTTCAGTGATTATGTGCTTTGAATTCTGTAAGTGATTCAAGTGGAATCACATTATTTGGGTATTTAGCTTAGGCAAATTCAACTATGAGTCTGGAGAGGGAGAGGGAGATAGAATAAATTCTTTTATTTTATCACTTGCCTTCCTAAGAACTTTTACGTTATCCTCCAAAGGCAAAGAAAGCTATCACGTGAAACATACAAAACAATGAAATTTAAATCACGTTTTTGAACTTTAGGTACTTAAGTTGTGGTAATTTAAGGTGACTTACTATTTTTTTTCCAGGGCAAATTTGACTGTACACTTTTTCTTTTTTAACCTTTTGCGCTGATTTCAGATACTCACCCCAGCATCAGAGGCAATTTCTTGTAATCCTGAATGCTTCAAAAGCCTTTTTAAAACCTGTTTCTCTAATTTTGAAGCCAAGGCTGAGATGTAATCTTTCCTACCTCATGTATGTGTGCAGCATTGAACACATGATAATGTTTCAGGCATTACACTAAGTGATTTATATGTGTCACGCCTTTCAGTTTTTAGAGCAATTTTATTATCTTTCCATTTTTTGGATGGGGATCTGGACACTTTCTTCCGTATCAGTAATTCTCAGGGAGGGTGGATTGGTGCAAAGTAACCTGGAATGTGAATTGTACTTGTTTATCTGAGACAGAGCAGGGAGTAAGGAGGCCAGAGGAGTGCTACAGAGATCAAGCTTAACAAGATGAGGGAGGTTGTTTTTCTCAGAGAGATGAAAAGCGTAAGCATCAGCAAGGTCGCAGCTGGCAAATAGAACTTAATTAAATGAATGCTGAGAGACGAGCATCTCTCCTACTTTCTTCTTGGCTATCTGATTATTTGAGTTCAGAATTTGAAGGCAGACAAACCCGAGTTCAAACCCAAGCTCTGCTTGCTGTTCATCTCCTTGGGACCTTGGCAAAGTCACACCAATTGGTAATTTTGCATTTATGAATTGAGGATGTGTCTCTCGGGGATACTAAAAGGGTGACATGATTTCTTGTAGTGTCCAGTTCAATGTCCATCCCATAATGGTTCTTCTAATACTGATTTTTAATTTAAAATTTTCCAAAGAGTACACATGTTTATAGCACATTATTCACAGGATCCAAAAGGTGGAAGCAACCTAAGTGTTCAGAGATGACTGAACTGATAAAATATATAGACATATGATGGACTATATTATTCAGTCATGAAAAGGAAGGAAATTCTGACACAGGCTACAGCGTAAATATCTTGAGTACACTATGCTAAGTGCAGTAAGCCAGACACAGAAGACAAATACTGTATGATTTCACTTCCCTGGGGTAACTAGAATAGTCAAATTCATAGAGACAGAAGGTAGAATGGTGGTTGCTGGGTGCTTGGGGGAGGGAGGAATAGGGAGTTGTTTAATGGATGTGAAGTTTCAGTTTTGCAAAATGGGAAGAGTTCTGGAGATTGGTTACACAACAATGTAAATGTATTTAACTGTATGAACTCTACACTTAAAAATGGCTAAGATGATACATTTTTTATTACGTGTATTTTTCTACAATTAAAAGGAAAAAAATTACAAAACAATTTGAGACATTTTATATATCTTAAAAAGTTATCATGTGTATGTTAATGAGATAAACCATAGTAGGCACATCTCTGGTTTTTTGCCTTTTATGCATCACAAACTAATAGAGGCATGATGTCTCTCACTACTATTGTGCCTTTATCAATTTCTATTAGTATTCCTAGTATTTTGTGTTATGTAGTCTAACACCATTTTATTTTGTCCATAGAAGTTTACAACTGTCTTCTCTTTGTTGTGTTTGTATCTTTGACTCTGCTACCTGTCAAACATTTCTGTGCTTGCCAGTTATATCTTCACCTACTGTTTTTCCTTTTAATTGTATGATTTTGCTTTAAAATACCTTTTAAAAAATATATAGGTCAAATTTGTTTTCTTGCCCACACAGAGAGTTGTGTCATCTGATAGTTTTCATACTTACATGTGTATTTTCAGAATTGATGTGTTTCGTCCTTTTTAATACTGGTTTTGATGCTTAATTACTCTTTTGTCTCTGCCCTCTTGCTAATGGGTTAGATTATTTTTTTCTTTCAACACTTTAATGATTTTGAAAGATTGCTTTTCACGTTTATTCTCCAAGTGGTTACTAAAACGTAGCCATTATTCCATTAGGGGTTGCAAACTGCTGAAACTCTTTCTTTATTAGTGAAAATAATTCTATAAAGGAAATTTTCTCTTATCAAGTATTTGATTGTTTTGAGGCAAAATTTGTATAACAAAGGATGAATGCTTGTATCGTTCCCTGCTTCACCCATTTTCATAATAATGAGTTAGTTCCCTAGCAGCCTCCAAAGATGAACAAGATCTTTTTAAGAGTCTCATGATCTACTGACTGGGTTAGCCTGGCCCAATACCTTTCTAAAGTGTTACTATGAACAGATGGATTTAAATCTATTTGGTGTGTTTCAGCCTATTCCAGTAATTATTTTTATCGATGCTCAAATGTTCTCGTCTTTGTCTGGTAAGAGCCACTTCAAGTTGGCTTCTGAGTTTTTCTAATATGATCTTGTTTTCCAGGATCGTTTGGAGAGTGGCAGGTAGGATGTTGAAGAGATAGCAAGGGGGGCAAGATCACCATGCCGTGGCTAATTGTTTTGATATCATCCTGAGGGCAATGGGAAGCCAAGGAAGAGATTTAAGCAGAAGGTGACTTGCAGCAGAACCAGAGAGGAACTGTAGATGGATTTTGCAGAAATCCGTCACTGAAATCGAGTCTAGGACACATCATCAGATCCCACAAGCCTGTGCAGTTTAGACAAAGACAGAGTACACTTTTATTAACTTTCTAGGCATCTCCTAACAAAATGGAAACTTGAAAGGTGCACATGTTCTTTTACCAACCGTTATCTAGGGCAGTGCCACTCCAAGTGGGGTCTGTGAACCAGAGTGTCTCTGTGAACTACCTGTCACCAACGCGCCCTGTGATAAATTTAGAAATTGAGAGTTTTAGTACTTTTAGAGACTGCAACACAATGAATAATTTTGTTTCTATTGCGACTAAAAAATTTTAAAGTGTTTCATACTTTTACATTTCGCTTTTCTAGTAATTTACTTTTGTTTTTTTTTTCCAAATAATTGGTCAGTGATTAATTGGGGGAAAATTCTGCTTTTTTCTACAGACTTTGAGAAGCACTGGAATAGAAGACATTTTAATATCTCCTGACTGCACCAAATTAGGAGCCTGTAGTTAATTGTATTCCAAAATACTCATTTGGAAGTCATTTGGTAAGAAATTCACATGTAAAAAAAGGTTATGCTAGCAAATACCAGATGAATGTAAAAGCAATTATCTTTGCAATGTAGCATGCATTTATAGTCATTGTTAAGTAGTTCTGTGTCTTAGATTACAAACTTGAAATTGCAGAAGAGCAAAATGCCACATATGTGATGCCCGGATCGTATCCATTCCACAAACATACTTCAACCTGCTTGTTTTAATATGCACACATGGAAAATATATTCCATTAGCATAAATTATGTATGCAGATGAAAACATGTATTCACTTTTCTCAGTGGACCTTATAAATCTGACACACCCCTGCCTGAAATGCTTCCAAGAAATGCATGTGGTAGAAAACATAATTAATCAGGGTCCATTTTTGTCAACCTTCAGGAGTCAGGGCAAAGCCAAGCCATTGATTTTGCTGCATTTGAAAGGCTGTTGTTTGGTATGTCAGCCTTGTTAGTATAGTTGAAAGTACCTATTAACAGGCTAGAAGCTTGGCTGGCTCTAGAAAAAATTAGAAGATTTAGTAGTGCTGGTATAGAGTTGTCAGACTGCCTGTGATGAAAAAATTCACTTTGAGGAAACCGCCATTTAAGTTTGTCCCAATTTCTCCTCTGAAAATATGTTCAACAACACACAGATGGTGAAGGCTCAGGGAAAAGTGTGCCCATGACACATTCTGATTTTCTTATCCACCAGAGAGAGAAAATGCATTGGAGAGACTTTATACTCCGAAAAGTTAAATTTCATACAATTATTTGAAGACTAAATACATTAATGGAATTAAATATGGTAATTTTTCTGTAGTTTACAGGATACTATAGTGTTCTCAGGAAAAACACAGCACATCACTTGTTCAGCAGGAGATGAAGTCTCTTATCCCCAAAGAGAGCTCAGAAAGCATCTATCAGAAGGACACCTTTTGATCTAAGCCTTATGCACTCCCCTATTTAGAAAGACTAAATGATAATATACACATTCATTATATCATGATGAAAACTCAATGAGGTAGCTTTATCATGCATAAGCGAAACAACCAATCAGATGATTCCTTTCTTTTCCCTTTTTAGTCCCCTATTATATGATCATAGTACTGCTTGTTCCACATATATTATCTCATAAAATTACACAATGACCTAGAGTTTCAAACTGGATGCTTTCTGTAACAAATATTAGACACTCAACTGGCTTACAAAATAAGGAATTTTATTGGTTTTCTTATTAGGAATCCCGAGGTCAAGTGGGTTTTAGGAATGATGTGAAGAAATCTCCACTGTCTTAGCACTCTTTGTCTTTGTCCAGAGGTTGAGTTCCCTCATTGTCTCGAGACAGGTATTAAAATGCGTAAGGTGCCTTGGTGTCTTTAAGCAGAGACAGAAGGATGGCCCTCTCATCCGTTTCAAGAATGAGGAATTTTCCTAAAATATGGTTAGACAGAATTGAATTACTCACTCCATTGTTGAACAAATACTTGGAAAAAGGGATCGAGTTAATATAAAAATGCCTTTGACAAGCATAATTTTAAAATGCTTTTTGGGTTCAAAGATTACATTAAATAAATACAGTTTATGAAAAAGAAACACACAGACACATTCACACACATATCAACCAAACAATAACTTACGTTTGCCATATTCTCCTCTCTTCCTTTTTATTCTATTAATTTTAGATGAATTATAGTTATACATATTCTGTTTTAATAACTCCCATTTTTAAATACAGCTTTTCTTTGTAGAGTAGATAATGGAAACATCCAAAAGTCAGTAGGCTGAACATCTGGAAACAGATTGATATTTGGGAGTATCAAATAGTTGAAACTGAAGCCACAGGAGTGAATCATTCATCAAAAATGCATGAAGACAATAAACAACCTTTTAAAACTATAAAAATATATTATATGCAACTATTAAATTTGGAAATATAATGAAAACATACAATTTTAAAAAGGAACCCTAATCAATGACTTCCCAAAACAGAAAGCACCATGCCTAGATGGATTCACTGGTGAATTCTACTGAAAATTTAAGGAATTAATGATACCAATTATCTATAATCTCTTTCAGAGGATAGAAATAGAAGGAATACTTTCTAAGTCATTCTATGAGGTCAGCATTATTCTAAAGGTAAAACCAGACAAAGATATTACAAGGAAAACAAAAATCTATAGACCAACATCTCTCATGAACATATTTGCAAAAATCCTTCCTAAAATATCAATTTGAATCCAACAATTTGTAAGATGAGATATACGTCATGACCAAGTGAGATTTATTGCAGGTATACAAGGCTGGTTCAACTTTCAAAAATCATTTAATGTAATCTAACATATCAACAGGCTAAAAATTAAAAATCACATAATCATATTAATAGATGTGGAAAAAGCATTTGATAAAATCCAATACCAATGAATGATTTTTAAAAAAACGTCTTTTGATAAACTAGAAATAGAGGGAAATCTCCTCAACTTGAAAAAGAATTTCTACTAACTAATGACAAGAAACTCAAAGATTTCCTGCTAAGATCAAGAAAATGCAAAGATGTCTCACCTCTGCTTTCAGCATTGTACTGGAAGTACTAGCTAATGCAGTAAGACAAGAAAATGAAATAAACGGCATATACATTGGGAAAGAAAAAGACAACAGGCAGAAAAGCAGAAAATTGTCTTTGTTCATAGATGACATGACCATCTATGTGGAAAATCCAAAAGAATCATCCAAAAAACCTCTTAAAACTAGTAAGTGAGGTTGTATGATACAAGGTTCATATACAAAAGTCAATCACTTTCCTATATCCCAGCAATAAGCAAATAAAATTTAAAATTAAAAAAATAATTTCATTTATTTTAGCACTTCCAAAAATGAAATACCTAGGCATAAATCTTAAAAAATATACCATATCTATATGATAAAACTAAAAAATCTGATGAACAAAGTCAAAGAAGAACTAAATAATGGAGAGATATTTTATGCTCATAGATAATGGATAGGAAAATTCATTACTGTGAAAATATGACTTCTTTCCAACTTGATCTATAGATCCAATACACTCCCCATGAAAACCAGAAAGTTGTTCTGTGGATATTGAAAAACTAATTAGAAAGTTTACATAAAGATGCAAAGAACCCACAATAGTCAACAAAATATTAAAGGAGAACAAAGCTGAACAATTTAAACCACACTACTTCAAGACTTACCATAAAGCTGCAGTAATCAAGGCATTGTGATATTGGTGTAGAATAGACAAATAGATCAATAGAACAGAAAAGAGAGCTCAGAAGTAGACCTAGATAAATATAGTCAACTGATCCTTGACAAAGGAGCAAAGGCAATACAATAAACAATAGACTTTGAACAAATGGTGCTGAAGCAACCAGACATCCACATGCAAAAACATGAATCTTAAGACATAGATTTTATACTCTTCATAAAAGTGAACCCAATATAAATCATAGACCTAAATGTAAAATGCAAAAATGTAAAACTTCCAGAACGTAACCAGGACACAACCTAGATTAACATGAATATGGTGATGACTTTTTTTAGATACAACATGAAAGGCATGATTCATGAAAGAAATCACTGATATGCTGAACTTTCTGAAAATTACAAACTTCTACTCTGTGAAACAGAATGAGAACAAGCCATAGAATTGGAGAAAATTTTGCAAAGACACATTTTATAAAAGATTGTTATCCAAAATATATAAAGAGCTCTTAAGATTCAGCAATAAGAAAATGAACATCCTGATTTTAAAAATGAGCAAAAGACTTGAACAAAGACCTAACGAACGAAGATGGCAAATAAGCATATGAAAAGATGATCAAATTTGATGTCATCATGGAAATGCAAATTAGAATAATAATGAGATACCAGTGCACATCTTTTAGAATGGCTAAATCCAGAACACTGGCAACACCGGCAACAGCAAATGCTGATCATGTAGAGAAACAGGAACTCTCATTCATCGCTGGTAGAAATGTAAAATGGTAAAACCACTTTGGAAAACAGTTTGGCAATTTCTTACAAAACTAAACACACTTTTATAGTCCAGTAAATGCACTTATTGGCATTTTCCCAAAGGAGTTAAAAACTTACATCCAAACACAGGTTTATACCTGCACACAATGTTTATAGCAGCTTTACTCATAACTGCCCGAACTTGCAAGCAATCAAGATATCCTTCACTTGCATTTCACTAATTATCAGGGAAATGTCAATTAAAACCACAATAAGATACCACCTTGCTCCTGCAAGAATGGCTGTAATTTAAACATTTTAAAAAGTGGATATTATTGTACATGCTATCCCCATCAAAATCCCAATAACATTTTTTTTTTACAGAAATAGAAAAAAATTCTAAAGTTTGTATGGAACCACAAAAGACCCAAAATAACCAAAGTAATCTTGAGAAAAGAACAAATATGAAGTCATTACACCTCCTGATTTCAAAATATATGAGCAAGCTGCAGTAATCCAAACAGCGTGGCACTGACATAAAAACAGATATATAAACTGATGGAATAGAACAACACAATAATATAATAATTTGTAGCATAATGTATGAATGAATATACTACATTATTGTATGAAAATGAAAATTGAAAATAAGGTAAAAATGAACAAATTAGAATTATATTTAAGAACACATATTAACTGTAAAAGCATGAAGAAACAAAAAGCAAGTTGCAGAATATACACAGTATGATAGAGTTTATGTGGAATTTAAAATTAAGGTAACAATATTATATATGGTTTATTTATATAAGGAGAAACCCAGATGAGAAGTATGCATACAAACTTCAGGACAGGAGTTACTGCTGTGGAAGAGAAGAAGCAGGATATGCAATGGGCTTATAGTTTCAATTCCATCAGTAATGTTTTCTTTCTTTAAAAATATATGGAAATTTTTTGATGTGTTAAATCTCGACATAGACTTCTGAAAATTCACTATATTATTCTCTGGAACTTTTGAATGCTTGAAATATTTTATAATAAAAATATATTTTTGAAGAGTAAGTTTAGATTCACTTGGCCTGTTTATTAAGCCATGAGGTTTGTTTCTTTCAGCCCCTGGTTTTCTACATTTACTTTTAAAAAATTTTATCTTTATTAAAATAACAAAACAACAAAAGCTGAACTGTGATACCTAAGACATTAATTTTTACCTAGGCATTGCTTCATTTTGAATAAATTCTGTGGAACACTTGAAATATAATTCACCCTCATAAAGTGAAAAGTTCCTTTTTTTTTTTTCAGACAGGGTCTCCCTCTGTCACCCAGACTGGAGTCAGCAGCATGATCTCTGCTCACTGCAACCTCTGCCTCCTGGGCTCAGGTGATCCCCCCAACTCCGCCTCTCAAGTAGCTGGGACTACTGGTATGCACCACCATACCTGGTTAATTTTCCCAATTATTTTTGAATCAAATAGGACCAGATTTATATATGGCTCCAACATTTGCTAACTGGATGAATAGATCACTGAGAAAATTATTTTAACAAATTAATCTTGGTTTTTTAAAGGTTAACATGATTTATCATAATTTAGGAGTTATTGTGAAGACTAAATAAAGTGTAAGTTAAATGCCAAGTACAGTACTTAGTGGCTATTTAGCACCAAAATATGGTGGTAAATATAATAATAGCAAATATTTATTGAGAACATAAATTCATTAATTATTTCCTACATCTTTGTGTGCATTATTGCATTTAATCTTTGTAAATTTTATTTTTGATCTATATTTGTACATATTTATGGGGTACATGTGAAATTTTAGAATGACTAAATGTGTAACGATCAAGTCAAAGTACTTAGGTATTCAGTACCTGAGTTTTTATCATTTCTATGTGTTGGGTACATTATAGGTCTTCTAGCTATTTTGAAAATATTAATACATTTTTGTTAATTATAGTCACCCTGTTCTGCTGCCAGACGTCAGAACTTATTCCTTCTATCTAATTCTATGTTTGTACCCATTGACCAACCTCTTTTTATCCCCTACCATCCCCACCCATGCACTCCTCCCAGTCACTGGGATCAATTATTTCATTTTATATCTCCGTGTGATCAACATTTTTAGCTCCCACATATGAGTGAGAACATGTGATATTTGTCTTTCTGTGCTTGGCTTATTTCAGTTAACATATGACCTCTGGTTTTCCATCTTGCTGAAAATGACAGGATTTCATTTTTTATTGCCACATAGTATTCCATTGCGTACATAGGCCACATTTTCTTTTTCCATTCATCCACTGATAGACACTTGGATTGATTCCATCTCTTTCCTATTATGAGTAGTGCTACAATAAATATGCAAATACAGGTATCTCTTTGATATATTGATTTCTTTTCCTTTGGGTATTTACCCAGTAGTGGGATTGCTGGATTGGTTGGTAGTTCTATTTTTAGTTTTGTGAGAAATCTCCGTATTGTTTCTCACACTGGTATACTAGTTTATATTCCACCAACAGTCTATGAGAGTTTCTACTTTTGCCATATCTTCACCAATATCACTTATTTTTTGTCATTTTAAGGATAACTATTCTAACTGGGGTAAGATGATACCTCCTTGTGGTTTTGATTTGCATTTCCTTGATGAATAGTGGTATGGAGCAATTTTCATATACCTGTTAGTCTTCTTTTGAGAAATATCTGTTTATGTCATTTGCTTATTTTTAATGGGATTAGTTGTTCTTTTTACCATTGAGATGTTTGAGTTTCTTGTATATTATGGATCTTATTTCCCTGTAAGATGAGTAGTTTGCAAATATTTTCTCCCATTAAAGACGTTGTCTTTTCACTGTGTTGATGGTTTTTGTTTTATTTTCTGTGCAAAGGCTTTCTAGTTTAATATAATCCCATTTGTCATTTTTGGTTTTGTTGCCTGTGCTTTTGCAGTCTTAGCTATAAAAATATTTGCCTAGATCAATGTCCTAAAGAGTTTTATCTGTGTTTTTCTTTTAGTAGTTTTATAGTTTGGGGTTTTACATTTAAGCCTTTAATCTATCTTGAATTGATTCTTGATCCTGGTGAGAGATAGAAATCTAGCTTTATTCTTCTGCATATGATTATCCAATTTTACCAGAATCATTTATTGAAGAGGTTATCCTTTCCTCAATGTATGTTCTCTTTTATCCTTCAAAGAGGTTTTTATTTATTTTTGAATATGAAACAAAATTTAAATATATTTAGGGGGTTAACAAGTGTAGATTTCTTTTATGTGTGTATTGTGTAGTGGTGAAGTCTGAGCTTCTAGTGTACGCATCACCCAAATAGTGAACATTGTACCCAATTGATAATTTTCAACAGTACTACCCACCCCCACCCTCCCAACTTTTGTAGTTTTCAATGTCTGTTATTCCATTCTGTATGTCCATCTGTACCCACTGTTTAACTCCCACTTATAAGTGAGAACATGTGGTATTTTACTTTCTGTTTCTGAGTTACCTAACTTAAGATAGTGGCTTCTAGTTTCATCCATGTTGTTGAAAAAGACGTGATTTCATTCTTTTTTCATGGGAGAGGAGAATTGCATGGTGATATTGTTAATAGTGCTACAATAAACTTACCAGCATAGATATCTTTTTGATTTAATTATTTATTTCCCTTTGGTTATATACCTAGTAGTAGAAGTGCTGGTTTGAATGGTAGTTGTATTTTTAGTTCTTTGAGAAATCTCCATACTGTTTCCATAAAGGTTGTACTAACTTATATTTCCACCAACAATGTATAAGCATTTCCTTTTCTCCACATCCTCACCATCTGTTGTTTTTTGATGTTTTAACAATAGCCATTCTGGTTGGTGTAAGATGATATCTCATTGTGGTTTTATTTGCATTTCTCTGATAACTTGCGATGTTGAGCATTTTTGCATGTTTGTTTGCTTGTACATCTTCTTTTCCAAAATCTAATTTAATGTCCTTTGTCCACTTTTTAATGGAGCTGTTTCTTTCTTGTTCAGTTGTTTGAATTCCTTGTAGATTCTGGATGTTAGCACTTTGTTAGGAGTGGACTTTGCAAATATTTTCTTTCATCCTGTAGGTTGTATGTGTCATCTATAATTTCTTTTTGCAGTGTTGTTTGTTTGGTTGGTTGGTTTTGAAATGGAGTCTCTGTTGCCCAGGCTAGAGTGCAGTGGCGCAATCTGTTGATTATTTCTTTTGCTGTGCAGAAGCTTTTTAGTTTAATTAGGTCCCATTTGCCTATTTTGTTGTTGTGTTTGCTTTTGATGACTTTGTCATAAATTCTTTATCTAAGCCAACATACTGAAGAATTTTCTCTAGATTTCTTCTAGCATTTTTATAGATTCAGGTTTTACATTTAAGTAATTAATCCACCTTAAGTTATTTTTTTAATATGGTGAGAGGGTCCAATTTCATTCTTCTGCACAGGGTGTAAAATTTTCCCAACACCGTTAATTGCATATGTTCTTCTTACCTTGGTATATGTTTTTTATAACTTTGTCAAAAATCAGTTGGTTGTTCTTATGTGGCTTTATTTCTGAGTTATCTATTCTGATCTATATGCATATTTTTATACCAGTACCCTGTTGTTTTGGTTTCTGTAGCCTTGTAGTATAATTTGAAGTCAGGTAATATGATGCTTCCAACTTTGTTCTTTTTTGCTTATGACTGATTTTGGCTATTTGGGCACCATTTTCATTCCATATGATTTTGATCATTGTTTTTCTAATTCTGTGAAAAATTATATTGGTAATTTGATGGGAATTGCATTAAATATGTAGATTTATTTGGGCACTATGGTCATTTCAATGACATTGATTCCTCCAATTCATAAGCATGGAATGCTTTTCCATTTGTTTGTGCCATCTATAATTTCTTTTTTCTTTTTTTCTTTCTTTCTTTTTTTTTTTTTTTTTTGAGAAAGAAGAAGAAGGAAAAAAGGGGGAGTGAGAACAGAATTCTTGCTCTATTGCCCAGGCTGGAATAGAATCTAGGAATAGGTATTAAAAACCTCTTTTATACCGATAATTGTACTTAACAACAGAGACAGGAAGGAATAAGGGAAGAAAATAACGAACAGCCAACCAATATTTCATTTAAGTCTGTGAAATACTATGCAAATGCTGAAAAGTGATTTACTTCCAATTATATAGTCACTTTCAGAATAAGTGTAATATGATACTGAGAAAAATGTATGTTCTAGAGACCTGGGATGAAGCATTCTATAGATATTCACCAAGTTTACTTATTCCAGGTCTAAATTCCCTATTAATTTTCTATCTCGTTGATCCATCGAATATTAACAGTGTGGTGTCAAGATCTCCCGCCATTATTGTGCGGGAGTCCAAGTCTCTTTATAAGTCATTTAGAACTTGTCTTACATATCTGGGTGCTCCTATATTGGGTGTATATATATTTATGATCATTAACTCCTGTTGTTGCATTGATTCTTTTATAATTATGTAATATCCTTCTTTGTTTCTTTTAGTCTTTGTTACTGTTAAAGTCTATTTTGTCCGAGACAAAAATTACAACTCCTGTTGTTGTTTTTTTTCTCCATTTGATTGGTGAATCTTCCTCCATCCCTTTGTTTTGAGTCTTTGTGTGTTGATGCTTGTGAGAGAAATCTGGATACAGCGTACCAATGGGTTTTGACTTTATGTTCAATTTCCCTGTCTGTGTCTTTAATTGGGGCATTTAATCCATTTAAATTTAGGATTAATATTAATATTTGTGAGTTCAGTATTATGATTTAATGCTAACTGGCTATTTTGCCCATTAGTTGATGTAGATTCTTCATTATGGAGATTCTCTTTACATTTTGGTAAGTTTTTGGGATGACTAATACTGGTTGTTCCTTTCTGTTTATAGTGCTTCTTTTGGAAGCTCTTGTAAAGCAGGCCTGGTGGTGATTAAATCTCCGAGTGCTTGCTTGTTTGGAAAAAAATTTATTTTTCCTTCACTTATGAAGCTTAGTTTAGCAGGATATGAGATTCTGGGTTGAAAATTCTTTCCTTTGAGGATATTGAATAGTGACCCCCACTCTCTTCTAGTTTGCAGGGTTTCTGCTAAGAGGTCTGCTGTGAGTCTGATAGGCTTCCCTTTATGGGTAACCTGACCTTTCTCTCTAGCTGCCCTTAGAATTTTCTCCTTTATTTCAACCCTAGTCAATCTAGCGATTATGTGTCTAGGAGTTGCTCTACTTGAGGAATATCCTTGTGGTGTTCTCTGGATTACCTGGAGTTGAGTACTGTCCTGGCTTACTAGGTTAGGAAAATTTTCCTGGATAATATCCTGAAGAATATTTTCCAACTTGGATTCATTCTCTTCATGACATTCAGGTGCACCTATCAGTCGCAAATTAGGTCTTTTCACATAGTCCCGTATTTCTTGGAGACTTTGCTCATTCCTTTTTACTCTTTTTTCTTGAATCTTGTCTTCTCATTTCATTTCATTAAGTTGGTCTTTGACTTCTAATATCCTTTCTTCTGCTTGTTCAATTCGACTGTTAAAACCTGTGCATAATTCACGAAGTTCTCGTATTGTGTTCTTTAGTTCCATGAATTCACTTATATTCCTCTCTAAATTGTCTATTCTCATGAGCATTTCGTCAAACCTTTTTTCAAGGTTCTTAGTTTCTTTACATTGGGCTAGAACGTGTTCTTTTAGCTCAGAAAAGTTTCTTATGATCCACCTTCTGAAGCCTAATTCTACTAATGGATTGCACTCGTTCTCCATCAGGCCTTGTTCCCTTGTTGATGAGGAACTATGATCCCCTGTAGAAGGAAAGGCATTCTGATTTTGAGTATTCTCAGCCTTTTTACGCTGGTTTCTTCCCATCATTGTAAGTTTATCCACCTGTCGTTTGTAATTGCCAACTTTCAAATTAGGTCTGTGAGTGGACGTCCAACTTGTTGATTCCCAGCACCGGAATCTGAGCAACCCACTGCGCCGACCAAAACAGCGGCATTAAGATTCGTGGTGCTTTTCTGCCCGGGAATCTCCGGTCTGGCTTCCCTCTTGAATCCCTTTTTCAATCAGGTAAATAGGCGAGTCTGCCTTTCCGGAGCTCCAAACGTCGACCAAAAGGGGACTCAGTCCCGTTTATTCTGCACCGAGAACCGCCGCGCCCAGACGCCGGCAAAACCGCCACGCCAGCCACAAGAGTCGCGCTGGCGACCCGTGGGGCTCCTCCGCTGGGAATCTCCTGGTCCGTGGGCAACAAAAATTCATCTGTAAGTGTGGCGTCCTCTTGTTCTGTGCGCGTTCTCTGGGAGCTACAATCCTGAGCTGCTAGCAGTCAGCCATCTTGGATCTCTCTGCAATCTTTTTTTTTTTGAACACCATCTCATTCTGTTGCTCAGGCTGGAGTGCAGTGGCCTTGACCTCCTAGGCTTAATCAACTCTCTCACCTCAGCCTCCCAAGTAGCTAGGACTACAGGCCCATGCCACCATGCCTGGCTAATTTTTTTGCATCTTTATAGACACGGGATTTCAGCATGTTGCCCAGGCTGGTCTGGAACTCCTGGGCTCAAGCAATCTGCCCTCCTAGGCCTCCCAAAGTGCTGGGATTTCAGGTATGAGCCACTGCACTCAGTCTATGCAATCTCTTATTGGTGGACATTCAGGTTGTCTTCCAGGCTTTTGCTATGAAAGATAGTTTTGTACATCTCATGATGTAAGAGACTTCTGGTGGAAGGTTCTTAATCTTGGCAACATACTGAAATTACCTGAGGGGCATTTACAAGTGCTGATGCCTGGGGTCCAACCCTCAGAGATTCCAATTTAAGCAGTCTGGAGGGGGTTCTAATGGGCGCTTCGAGACTGAAAGCCACGGCTTCAGAAAGGGCTTCTCAATTTCCAGTGTGTACACAAATCACCTGGGGATGCAGGTTTTGACAGTAGGTTCATGGTAGGACCTGAGATTCTGCATTTGAGAGAAGGTCCCAGCTGCTGCTGGTCCATGACCCCATTTGAGTATTGCTGAGTCATTGGGAATCTGCCTGTTCAACTTCACCAGGTAATGCCAAGTCATTTTCCAAAGGAAGAGCACCAATTTACCTTCTCACCAACAGAGGATGGGAGTTCTGGTCTTCCACACGCAGCATCCTCTAACTTTGTAAATTTTTGCCTAAATAGTGGATATGAAATGTTATGCTCCTGGTTATGCAGGAGAGTAAGCGACTTTTCAGAAAGATATGGTCATTTGTAAGTTCTGTGTTGTGAAATGTCAGTACTTGACTCTTGACTACTTAGCTGATAGAGTTCTGTATTTTTCTTTTTTGAAGACATTATTTATATATTCTGGATACAAATCTTTTATATATGATCAATATATTCTCTCCATTTGTCCTTTGAAGAGAATTTTATTTACTGATTCTCTCAGTGGTATCCCAGCTGACATATTAGTTTCTAATTAGGGAGGAACCTTACCACTCCCCTATGAGCCATTTCAGCACCATCAACTTCTCAGAATCATTTAAGAAAAGACATATGTAAAGAGCACACTGAGGCCAGGCACGGTGCCTTATGCCTGTAATCTCTGCACTTTGGGAGGCCGAGGTGGGAGGATACCTGAGGTCAGGAGTTTGAGACCAGCCTGGCCAATATGGTAAAACCCCATCTCTACTAAAAAAAATACAAAAATTAGCTGGGCATGGTGGCAGGTGCCTCTAGTCTCAGCTACTCCAGAGGCTGAGGCAGGAGAATTGCTTGAGCCCGGGAGTAGGAAGTTGGAGTGAACTGAGATTGCGCCACTGCACTCCAGCCTGGGCAATGAGCGAGACTGCCTCAAGAAAAAAAAAATGAAAAAATATAAAATTTAAACATTTAAAAATAGCAGACTGAGGTCACTGGGCAATTGCCTAAGGCCAGGGGTTCAAGAGCAGCCTGTACAACATGGTGAGACCCTGTCTCTCGGTGGGGAAAGCGGAAAAGGACCATTCGGTGCGTAAATAATGCACCGCAAAAAATATAATCCACATTCTTTTCCTTGAAATGTGTGTATTACATACATTTTGTAATACACATACTTCATAGTGTGTATTACACGCATTTTGTTTTTCTCAACAAAAAAAACATGCTGAGAAAGTGATTAAGGGAGGATGAGGGTGTCGTGGTTCGACCAGTGTCTGTGGCATTTGTTTACCTGAGCTTGAATTTTAGCTCCACCTGCTATTAGCTGTGTCACAGGGTCATTATTTAACCTCTCTGTGCTTTCTGACCTGTAAAGTGAGTATAGTTTCTTACTTACCTCATAATATTAACATGAGGATTATATGAGCCTAGAATATACTGAGCTCTCAATAAATACTAGCTATTATCTGGAGAGACAACATTTTATTCTCTACTGAAAGGATTTTCCGTATGAGCACACTGATAGCCTCTTGGAAATGTATGGGAACATGACATCATTCATTCATTGTGTACTGAAACTGTATTCACTCCACGCCCTGAGTCATGCATAAGAATGGCTTTTGTGTGTGACAGTATGCCTCGGTTTTTAATTTTTTTTTTTTTTAGTAAGAATTCTCTTTGTAAAAATTGTTTATCTTTAGAAACACAGGAAGTATTTTCATTTCTCTTCCACATATTTACGAGGGGCCTCCCCTCAGAATGTCGCAATGCAAACACAAGAGTGCATGGCTTTTCTTCTGAAGACAGCGTATATTTCTCCAGCAAAATGGTTTATTTTAAAAGAACCCAGAATGGCCTGACAGTATCCAGCACTTCAACTGATGTAAAGGGGAAGAGTTTTACGGTCATTTCTTAAGTCAGTCTTTCTCTCTCACACACACTGAGACATACAGAAACACACACGCCATTCACCGATTGTTTTATAAACTTGCTTGCCTCCTGTATTTGCAAATTACATCAGCTTATTGCTGTGGCTTATAATTTGACCAGAAGAGTTCATGTGCCCAGGCAGGATCTGTAACAATACAGAATCACAAAACTAGGAGATTCCTTGACAAATATCTGGTATGAGATTCCCCAGCATGGAGCCGGCCACAAATTTCTGGAGGGTAGGCAGGTGATAGGAAAAGGAGAGGAGGAGAAAAGGAGAAGAATTTTTGCAATATAGCCTGGAATTTATATTTTCTAAGCATTATCTGTAAATGAAATAAATATATTTAACTTACATATTGATGATTCTTTTCTAATGTATATGATTAGTAATTCTACAAATTCATTTTATAGCATTTTTGGACTCAGTAGTATCCTATTTTGTAAATGTTTACTTAACCGATAATTAAGGGCAAATCCTATCATGCTGGATTCTTGTGGTTCTCAGAGTGAGGTCCTTAGATCAGCAGCATCACCCAGAAACTCCTTAGAAATGCAGATTCTAAGGCTGGGTGCAGTGGCTCATGCTTCTAATCCCAGCACTTTTGTTACTGGAAAGGAGTCCTGATCCAGAACCCAACAGACAGCTCTTGGATCTTGTGCAATCCTCGTGGTGGCTCACACCTATAATCCCAGCACTTTGGGAGGCTGAGGCAGGTGTATGACGAGGTCAAGAGTTCAAGACCAGCCTGGGCAACATGGAGAAACCCTGCCTCTACTAAAAATGCAAAATTAGCCAGGCGTGGTGGCACATGCCTATAGCCCCAGCTACTCTGGAGGCTGAGGCAGGAGAATTGCTTGAACCCGGGAGGCAGAGTTTGCAGTGAGCTGAGATCATGCCATTGCACTCTAGCCTGGACAACAAGAGTGAAACCCCATCTCAAAAAAATAAAAATAAAAAGGAATTTGGAGTGAATCTACAGAGTAAAGTGAAAGCAGGTTTATTAGAGAAGCAAAGTAACAAGAATGACTACTCCATAGGCAAAGCAGCGGCCTGGGCTGCTCCACTGAATATACTCGTGGTGGTTTCATCGTTACATGCTAACCAAGGGGTGGATTATTCATGAGTTTTCCTGGAAAGGGTAGGCAATTCCTGGAACTGAGGTTTTCTACCCCCTTTAGACTATGTAGGATGACTTTTCGACGTTGCCATGGCATTTGTAAACTGTATTGGTGCTGGCGGGAGTGGCTTTTAGCATGCTAATGTATTATAATTAGCACATAATGAGGAGTAAGCAGTGAGGATGACCAGAGGTCACTTTCACCGCCATCTTGGTTTCGGATGGTTTTGGCCGGTTTCTTTAGGGCATCCTGTTTTATCAGCAGGGTCTTTGTGACCTGTATCTTGTGATTCCAGTCCTGCCGACCTCTTATCTCATCCTGTGACTAAGCATGTATAACCTCCTGGGAATGTAGCCCAGCAGGTCTCAGCCTTATTTAACCCAGCCCTTGTTCAAGATGGAGTCACTCTGGTTCGAATGCCTCTGACACTCCGGAGGCGGGCAGATCTCTTGAGCCCAGGATTTTAAGACCATCCTGGGCAACATAGTGAGACCCTGTCTCTACAAAAAAAAAATTAGTTGGGCATGGTGGTGCGTGCCTGTGGTCCCAGCTACTGGGGAGGCTGAGGTAGGAGGATCGCTTGGGCTTGGGAGGTCAAGGCTGTAGTGAGCTGTGGTAACAAGCCTTCCCAGTGATTTGATTTGACTCATGTTGTGTTTAAATAAATAAGGCATCCTGCTGAGAACTAATTGCTCTAGAAATCGTTTTTAGAAGTTGTTCCTAGAAAGGAAAAGACTTAATGTTCTTCGGTCATAGTCATAAGTGAGAACCGGTTTTAAAACTGATCTCGTCCCTCGGTGACAACTTCCTTCCGTCAGAGCACGCGCTTCTGAAGGCAGCCAGTCCACAACAGACTCCCTCCAGGGTTTGCTGCTAAAGGTTTTTCAATCCCTAAAAACTCCCACTGCTGAGTCGGACAGCCTCCGAGTCCTGCACTTCCCCAAAGCACTGCAGAGCTCAGCAGCGTGCTGTGTCCACTTCTCCCATTGCCTGGCTGCTACAGAGCAGAGGTTTCTTCCTTCCACAACTCCATGCAAAAGGTTGGGTTCAGTCCAGAGGTCACCCTCTGGCACTTACAGGGGTACACATTGTAAACACATGAGGTGGGCCAGGTGCCAGGCAAGGCTGCATAAATGTGGTGACTTGGAGAGGCTGTCACACGGCTGTGACACATACACACAGCCAAACCAAGCACATCAGCAGCCCTGTGGCCTACAGGCCATCAGTCTGCAACACCCAAACTAGCACAACCCTTCATTTCATACATTTAATTCATTTTAGGCAATCCAGGAAGATTTAGGATTCTCTGGAGAGACAGAAAATTAAATATGTAAATACATATTTATATATGAATAAAAATACACATGTTCCTCATAATGACATTTTAATCAATGTGAACCACAATAGTGGTCCCAAAAGATTATAATTATAATATTATCATTTTCTTTTTGAGATGGAGTTTCACTCCTCACCCAGGCTGGAGTGCAGTGGCGTGATCTCGGCTCTCTGTAACCTCCACCTCCCAGATTCAAGCGATTCCCCTGCCTCAACCTCTAGAGTAGCTGGGATTACAGGCACATGCCACCAGGCCCAGCTAATTTTTTTGCATTTTTAGTAGAGACGGGGTTTTGCCATGTTGGCCAGGCTGGTCTCGAATTCTGGACCTCAAGTGATCTGCCCACCTCAGCCTCTCAAAGTGCTGGGATTATAGGCATGACCCACCGTGCCCAGCCAGATGATAATATTATAATTTTACTGGACCTCTTCTACGTTTAGATACGTTGCCCACAGTATTCACTACAGTCGTGTGCTGTACGGGTCCCTGGAAGGAGTCTCTTGCTGACTGGCTGCCTTCAGAAGCACGTGCACTGATGGACGGAAGTTATCACTGAAGGACTGGAATAGCTTTAAAAACAGTTCTCACTTATTACTACGACCAAAGAACAGTAAGTCATTTCCTGTCTAGGAACTACTTCTAAAAACTATTTCTGGAGGAAACAGCTTAGGAGGAAGCGACTACCATATAGCCTAGGTGTGTAGCAGGCTGGACCGTCTAGGTTCATGTAAGTACATGCTGTGATATCCACACAATGATGAAATCGCCTCACAATGCATTTCCCAGAATGCTTCCCCCTCATGAAGTGCTGCATGATTCGGTATAGACATATGAGAGGGGATTTGTGACAGGGATTGGCCCACACAGTTATGGAGGCTGAGAAGTTCCACCACAGGCTGTCCGCAAGCTGGTGACCTTGGGGGCCACTAGGATGCCTCAATCCAAGTTCAAAAGCCTCAGGACTGGGGAAACTGATGGTCTAACTCTCAGCCAGGGACTGAAGACCTGAGAACCAAGGCGCCGATGGTCCAAGTCCTGGAGTCTCAAGTCTGGAGAGACTGAAATTCACATCTGCAAGGGCAGGAGGAGATGAATGTTCTAGGTCCTGGAGAGGGAGGGAGGGAGGGAGGGAGGG
>CAUYLG010055586.1:0-19980 GCA_963573385.1 Cacajao melanocephalus
ATTACAGGCATTCACCACCACACCTGGCTAATTTTGTATTTTTAGTAGAGACAGAGTTTCTCCATGTTGGTCACGCTGGTCTTGAGCACCCAATCGCAGGCGATCCTCCTGCCTCGGCCTCCCAAAGTGTTGGGATTACAGGTGTGAGCTACCAAGCCCTGCGTTTTTTAAACAGTTCTGTGTTCTAGGCTGTGTAGAAGGAGCCAGGGACTTGAGGAGGAGCGAGATGTCGCCCACACCCTAAACTGGTTCAAAATCTGATAACAGAATTGACAAGCACACAAATGAAGCCAGAGTGAGGAGCCACAGAGCAGTGTAGGGAAAGCAGATGCAAGGAGGGGAGGTGGCTTCATACAGCAAGGGACAACCTCGGGAAATCTTTTTTTTTTTTTTTTTGAGATGGATTCTGGCTCTGTCACTGCAACCACCGCCTCTTGGGTTGAAGCAATCCTCCTGCCTCAGCCTCCCAAGTAGCTAGATTGCAGGCTCACGCCACTGTGCTCAGCTAATTTTTGTATTTTTAGTAGAGACAGGATTTCACCATCTTGGCCAGGCTGGTCTCCAACTCCTGACCTCGTGATCCTCCAGCCTCTGCCTCCCAAAGCACTAGGATTCCAGGCGTGAGCCACTGTGCCCGGCCAACCTCGGGGAATCTTAAAGGACAAATCAAATTTAATGAGATTGGGGTTGGGGGCAGATTCGCTACTGCAAAAATGCGGAAACAGCCTGAACGCCCGTCAATCAATGACTGGATAAAGAAACTGTGGTATAAATATACGATGGAATACTACTCAGCCATAAAAAGCAATGAATTAATGGCATTTGCAGCAACCTGGATGGAACTGGAGACTATTATTCTAAGTGAAGTAACTCAGGAATGGAAACTAACTCACTCACAAGTGGGAGCCAAACTATGAGGATGCAAAGGCATAAGAATGATAAAATGGGGCCAGGCATGGTGGCTCACGCCTGTGATCTCAGTACTTTGGGAGGCTGAGGCGGGTGGATCACCTGAGGTCAGGAGTTCGAGACCAGCCTGGCCCACATGGAGAAACCCTGTCGCTACTAAAAATACAAAAATTAGCCGGGTGTGGTAGCACATGCCTGTAATCCCAGCTACTCAGGAGGCTGGGGCAGGAGAATTGCTTGAACCTGGGAGGTGGAGGTTGCAGTGAGCCGAGATCGCCGCCACTGCACTTCAACCTGGGCAACGGAGTGAGACTCCTCCTCAAAACAAAAACAAAACAAAACAAAACAATGGGAATTTGGGGACTGGTGTGGGAAAGAGGGGGAAGGAGGTGAGGGATAAAAGACTACAAATTGGTTTCAGTGTATACTGCTGGGGTGATGGGTGCACCAAAATGTCACAAATCACCACTCACATAACCAGATACCACCTATTCCCCAAAAACCTATGGAAATAAAAAATTAGAAAGAAAGAGAATAGGTGAAGAACTGGAAAAAGCAAGGATACTGGTGGGACATCACCCAAGTCAGTCTTCCTGCCTCTCGTGGGCGAGGGGAGCAGATAATTAGCCGCTGAGAGATGGGAGTAGGGAAGCAGGCATGAAAGGGTGGCTTGACTCGCCCCAGCTCTCACCAATCCCTTCCCCGCCCTCCCTTGCTGGCTCACACCTCATTCCAGGCAACAGTTCTGCAGACACTGTTCTCACAACTGCTTCACACTAAAGCGACATGACAGAGAAAGTCTCCGAAAGTCTTTTTTTTTTTTTTTTTTTGAGTTGAAGTCTCGCACTGTTGCTAGGGCTGGAGTGCAGTGGTGGAATCTCAGCTCACTGCAACCTCTGCCTCCCGGGTTCAATTAATTCTCCTGCCTCAGCCTTTCGAGTAGCTGGGATTACAGGTGCCCACCACGACGCCTAGCTAATTATTTGTATTTTTTTTTTAGTAGGGATGGGGTTTCACCATGTTGGCCAGGCTGGTCTTGAACTCCTGACCTTGTGATTCACCTGCCTTGGTCTCCCAAAGTGCTGGGATAACTCATTCCTTTTCCTCTGTATATTTACATCTTAAGAGGAAACACTTTCAGCCAGGCATGGTGGTTCATGACTGTAATCCCAGCAGAGGCAGGAGGCTTGCTTGAGCCCAGGAGTTCTAGGCCAGCCTGGGCAACATAGCAAGAGCCCATCTCTTAAAAAAAAAAAAAAAAGAAAAACAAAAAAGAGGGGCCAGGCATGCTGGCTCCTGCCTGTAATCCAAGCTCTTTAGGAGGCCAAGGTGGGCGGATCGCCGGGGGTCAGGAGTTTGAGACCAGCCTGGCGAACATGACGAAACCCTGTCTCTACTAAAAATAAAAAAATTAGCCGGGTGTGGTGGCGCATGCCTGTAGTTGCAGCTACTCGGGAGGCTGAGGCAGGAGAATCCCTTGAACCTGGGAGGTGGAGGTTGTAGTCATCTGAGATCATGCTACCGCACTCCAGCCTGGGTGACAGAGTGAGACCCTGCCTCAGAAACAAAACAAACAAACAAAACAAAACAACAACAGCAACAACAACAAAAAACGGAAAAACTTTCAGAACACGATGACTTAATGGAATTACTTGTTTACAGTGAGATTTTTGTACCTTGACCCAGGAGCCAGTAGGAATGCACTTTTGACCAAGGATTGTGGCAGGGGTACCGAGAGCCACCGTGGACCAGGTGCTCCCACCAAGGAGGGCCTCTGTCTCGGAGTGTGTGTTTGGAGGGCAGGGAAAGGAGGCCGTTCATGAAGCCTTGAGGTGGGGTCAGTGCTGGGACCTGCTTTTCCATCCCCCCACTCTCTCATTTAACTCCAAGTCCCAAGCCTCCTTCACTCCGTCTTCCCACCCACTCCAAACAATCTGCCCGTGACTGGTGTTTCCTCTCTTTGCCACTTGAACAGGAGGCTGCTAGGAGCAGTCTGCTCCAACGAAGAGAACCAATGACTCTCATTTGTGGGGTGCTCCTTGTCTTGACCTCGAGTTTCATTTCAAGCCCTTTGGACGGTTCCCCTTTTTCCTTCTGAGACCAAGTTCTCCCACTGTCAGCCAGGCTGGGATGCAATGGCATGATCATAGCTCACTTCAGCCTCAACCTCCCAAGTCTCAAGCAATCCTCCTGCCTCAGCCACCCAAGTAGCTGGAATCATAGGCACGGGCCACCATGCCCAGATGATTTTTGTATTTTTTGTGGAGGTGGGGTCTTGTTACGTTGCTCAGGCTGGTCTTCAATTCCTGCACTCAAGCAATCCACCCACCTTGGTCTCCCAAAGTGCTGGGATTCCAGGCATGAGCCACCATGCCTGGTCCTATGAGAGGGCATCTGAGCAGAGACTGGGACAAGGTAGAGTGTGAGCCATGTGGATGTCAGGGGAAAAATATCCAGAAAGATAGGAGAGACTCGCAAGGGACATGAGCTCCGTGTGGGCTGGATACGTCTGTTGAATGGATAAATTCCTGAGGGGTTTTGGGCTATGGTTTGGCTGTGGCTTGCCACTGAGAAAGTTCTTTTTTTGTTTTTTTTTTTTTGAGTTGCAGTCTTGCTCTGTCGCCCAGGCTGGAGTGCAGTGGCATGATCTTGGTTCACTGCAATCTCTGCCTCCCAGGTGCAAGCAATTCTCCTATCTCAGTCTCCCGAGTAGCTGGGACTACAGGCACGAGCCACCATTCCTGGCTAATTTTTGTATTTTTAGTGGAGATGGGGTTTCACCATGTTAGCCAGGCTGGTCTTGAACTCCTGACCTCAAGTGATCCACCTGCCTTGGGAAAGTTCTTTTTAATTTTCAGTTTCACAGTGGTTCTTTAAATAGAGGACTAAGCTCTGAGTGAGGCCATCAGGACAAGTCGTCTGCTTTCCCAGGTGTGGGTGGGCTGCAGAGACCGTGTTGCTGGGACTAGAAATGGCTTCTTGAGGCAGGTGCTGCATTCGTTTCTGGGGCTGCTGTAGCAAGATACCATCAACAGGGTGGTTCAAACCACAGGAATTTATGGTCTCACAGTTCAGGAGTGCTGGGATGACAGGCGTGAGCCAAGGATTCCCTTTCCTTGAAAGTGACTCATATGCTTAGCTTGCTTTCCTCCCTCCCTCCCTCCCTCCCTTTCTTTCCTTCTTTCTCTCTTTCTCTCTCTTTCTTTTCTTTCTTTCTTTCTGAGACAGAGTTTTGCTCTTGTTTCCCAGGCTGGAGTACCATGGCGCGGTCTCGACTTACCACAACCTCCGCCCCCCAGGTTCAAGCGAGTCTCCTGCCTCAGCCTCCCGAGTAGCTGGGATTACAGGCATGCGCCACCGTGCCCAGCTAGTTTTGTATTTTTAGTAGAGATGGGGTTTCTCCATGTTGGTCAGGTTGGTCTCGAACTCCCAACCTCAGGTGATCCACCTGCCTCAGCCTCCGAAAGTGCTGGGATTACAGGTGTGAGCTACCACGCCCCGCCCGCTCAGCTTCCTTCTCAGTCATTTCACCCTCTCGCTGGTTTGGTAACTGAAGCCTTCTGAAATGAACCAGTGTCAGGCTCCAGTGAGGACTCCATCCCCAGTTCAGGAAGCACAGAGGTGGAGCATATTCCCCTGGAGTCGTTGATGTGCAGCTGACTTCTCTCAAGGTTGTGTGCCTGTTTCAGAAAACTTCTGTTGCAAGACAACGTGAAAGAAATCCTTGAAGCACGCAGAGGGCCACTTGGATATTACATTCTGGCCGTTGGTTCCCCAAGAAAACAGCAACCTCTAGAAAGCAAGTCAAATTTGTCAGTGCAATCCAGGAACAGTCCTTAGGATCTGATAACTTTAAGAGCGATCATGGAAGTCATTCAGAGGACTGAAGCAGAGGATCAGGTCACAGGAGCCTACTTCCCAAAGGAAAGACGGAGAAGAATCATGCCCCCACTACCGCCCTCGGCTGCTCAGCTGGGCACAGAAGCAGTTAGGGATATTTTAATTCAGACGCTCAAATCTGACTTAGTTGTCACATGAGGATGATCTGCAGTGATTTTCCACCTTGAGGCAAAGCGGGACAATGCGTGTAAACAGGTCTGCAGCCCCAGGACTGGGTTTTCAGCTGGTTTTTCTACCCTGGAGTCTAATGCATGCACCACAGACAGCAGTGGAACCCATAATAAGGTTCCAGAAGCTTTTATTGCTAAATTCGTGTCAGAGCTCCAGGGAAGATGTTCAGATATAGTCACACTGAGTCAGAGCTCGAGGGAAGAGCTGTAAGCTGGGAATGAGAGAAATGGTGACAAGGCAGCGGCCTCTTCTGGCAGCTTCCAGAGGAGTCCTGAGTTCATGTGGCATCATCACTTGAGGCAGGACGTAATGCCTACCTGGCACTTAGTATGTTACGGTCACTGTTCCCAGTATTCTACAAAAACAATCCTCACAGCAGTGGAGGTAATTTTGACGTAGGGGCTGGGTTTTTTAATTTTTTTTTTTTTTTTTTGAGATGGAGTCTTGCACTGTTGCCCGGGATGGAGTACAGTGGCCTGATCTCCACTCACTGCAACCTCTGCCTCCCAGGTTTAAGCAATTCTCCGCCTCAGCCTCTCGAGTAGCTGGGATTACAGATGAGTGCCACCACACCTGGCTAATTAGTTTTCGAAGAGACAGGGTTTCACCATGTTGGCCAGGCTGGTCTTGAACTCCTGACCTCGTGATCCACCCGCCTGGGCCTCTCAAAGTGCTGGGATTGCAGGCATGAGCCACCGTGCCTGACCTTTTTTTTTTTTTTTTTTTTGAGACTCCCACTCTGTTGCCCAGGCTGGAGTGCAGTAGCGAAATCATAGCTCACTGCAGCCTTGAACTCCTGGGCTCAAGGGATCCTCCCACCTCACCCTCCTGGGTAGCTGGGACTACTATCCTGGTGAGGGTGCATGGTGGGAGTGTCTCATTGTGTTGCCCAAGCTGGTCTCCAGCTCCTGGGTTCAAGCAATCCTCCCGCCTCAGCCTCCCAAAGTACTGGGATTACAGGAGGGAGCCACTGTGCCCGACCTAGGTAGGGTTTATTATTATCCCAATTTTACTGATGAGAAAACTGAGTCCCAGAGAAGTTGGTGACTTTGCTGAAGGACACAGACAGCTGGGACTTGAATTTAGGCAGTCTAGCCACAGAACCACGCCATCAACCGCTATGCTATACTGCGTTTTGTAAAATGACAGATGGCCGTATGATGCAATGTAAGCATATGGCAGAGTTCCGTGCTCAGGATATAAAAAGGAGTGTGTCTTGCCTTTCATGGTCATCTCTTGAGTTCCAGCTCATGACCTGAACTATTCTTTCCAGAGACCCTTCCTTCTCCCACTGGGAGAGATACGATATTTGACACCTGAATAAATAGTCTTTAAGACACCAGTTTATGGGGCTCTTTAGAATCTGTGGCTGGGTGCAGTGGCTCATGCCTATAATCCCAGCACTTTGGGAGGACAAGGCAAGAGGACTGTTTGAGACCGGGAGTTCAAGACCAGCCAGATCTACATAGCGAAACCCCATCTCTACAAAGAAATTTAAAAATTAGCATGGCGCGGTGGCACACGCCTGTAGTCCCAGCTACTCAGGAGGAGAGATGGGAGAACTGCTTGAGCCCAGGAGTTCGACGCTGCAGTGAGCCTGGGTGACAGAGTGAGACCTCATCGATTAAAAAAAAAAAAAAAAAAGAAAAGAAAAGAGAAGAAAAGAAAAAAGAATTTGTGTTGAGTGGGATTGGAGAGTTGAAACAAAGACTGAGAGGTTGTCCAAGACTGTCTTCAAGGCTGAGAAACAAGACTCCATTCTGGGTCATCTGCAGTTTAACTTTATTCATCCGCTTACACCTGGGTCCCTCCCGGCCCCCACCTGCCTTAGCCCTGCTTACTGAGGGCTTCCAAACAACCCAAGATGGTACGTCAGGGTGGCTTTGCTTATCCTCCAGATGCCTCCTTCCCCGGATGTGACCCAGGCACTTCAGGACCTAAGGGAGGAGGATTAAAGGGGTCTGTTCCTCCAGGCAGTACACGTGGAACCATCTGTGTCAGTGGCTGCTTGGTGGTGACGGTGTAGATGGGTGCAGCTCTCTGTTTGCTGGGGGGTGTTCAGCCAGGATGTAGAGGAAGCCACCCAGGGCTGCCACAGCTGTGGCTGTGTTGTGGGAGGAACAGCCATCTGTGGGGAGAGAGGCCCCTGTGAGTGCTGGGTGGCAAGCACCTTGGCCCTTTATTCAACACAGTTCCATTGAAAGTGCTGTTCAGCCAGGTGCGGTGGCTTGCGCCTGTAATCCCAGCACTTTGGGAGGCTGAGGATGGCAGATCACTTGAGATCAGGAGTTCGAGACCAGCCTGAGCAACATGGTGAAACCCCCTCTCTACTAAAAAATACAAAAATTAGCTGGGTAGGGTGGCGCACGTCTGTAGTCTCAGCTACTTCGGAGGATGAGGCAAGAGAATTGCTTGAACCCAGGAGGCAGAGGCTGCAGTGAGCTGAGATCGCACCGTTGCACTCCAGCCTGGGCGACAGAACGAGACTCCATCTCAAAAAAAAAGGTGCTTTCAGATATAATTCCAGGCAATTTGCAAGACATTGTATGAGTGCTCTGATGCTCCCTTAGGCCCCCTTTGCTGGGCTGAGTCCCCTTCCACCAGCTGCTAAGGGCTCCCTTCTCTGGGAGGTATGTCCCTTCCAAATAACTTACCAATATAGGGATAAAAAAGCCTGGCCACCTTGTCCTAGGGGGATGACTCTGTTGTGCAATTTATGCTCCAAGGTATTCCCCCCCACTCCTGCAGGGGGATCTGGCCTGAGACTGCATCCTGTCTAGCTCCTGCCTGGGTTAGCCTGCTTCCCTGACTTACCTACCTCAGTAAACCACATGCACCGGAATCCTGTCTCATCTGAGATGGGGAAAATGAGGCTCGGGAAGCTGAGCTGAGCTCCCTGGCCCTGGTAACTCCCCAGCTCATTTCTTGACCCCAGTGGCTTCCTCTTAGCTGCCTCTGGTCTTTCTAGTCCCATGTGACCTCATACCTCACAGAGTCAGAGTCTCAGGCCGAAACACTTGCCTGAGATAATAACCCTCAGATGTAGTTTGTTCTTTGAACTCAAAGTGGGCAGCATGCCTTTAGTCTTACCATTATCTGCTTGTGAGAGGGAGCCAGGAATTCTTTTCCCACTACCCAGGGACTCTGAGAAGGGGAGGGAACCCCAGCCAGGTCCCTCGAAGGAAGGGAGAATGCAGATTTCAAGGTGCCGAATGACTAACCCTAGCAGTTACTTCCTCTCAGTGGCTACTGTATGGCAAATTCCATGGGGAGGGCTTTGCACGACAATCAGTTATTGGCCCCAACAGTTTGGTGCCCATTTTACAGATGACAGAGTCTTGCTCTGTCGCCCAGGCTGGAGTGCGGTGATGCAATCTTGGCTCACTGCAACCTCTGCCTCCTGGGTTTAAGTGATTGTTCTGTCTCAGCCTCCCGAGTAGCTGGGACTACAGGCGCCCGCCACCACACCTGGCTAATTTTTGTATTTTCAGTACAGGTGGGGTTTCACCATATTGGCCAGGGTGGTCTTGAACTCCTGACCTCAATTGATCCACCTGCCTTGGCCTCCCAAAGTGCTGGGATTACAGGCGTGAGCCACCACACCCAGCCTGGTTGTGTGACTTTCACAGCAAGTAAGAGGCAGAAGTGGGACGTGAACCCATATAGCCTGACCTTAAACCCTGTGCTACTAGTCTCTGCACTAGCTGCCTCTTGCTCTGGGGGCACGTGTCATAAGTACAAGAATGAGCACACCATTCCCCAGCAGTTTTCTAGGCTGCTGGTCAACCTGGAGGGGCCCCACGAAAGGCCTGGGACTCTGGAATTTCTGCAGCTTCTGCTCCAGTTTCTAGGACAGTCCTCGTGTTGGGCTGTCTGGCACTGGGGTCAGGCAGCTGACCAGGCAGTACATAGCAGGTCCTGACCACCCCAGCCATAGGCAGCCCCAGCTTCCTCTGTGTCAGGAGGGCCTAGGCGGGGCAGGGGGCTCTGGAAGCCTACTGAGAACTTCTCCCCCTTCGCCTGCATGATCTTTGGTAGCAGCTACAAAACTGACTGATTGGATTCTGCTTTCACTCCTCGCTCCTGTCCACTTGTAGGTGGATGATGAGGCCACAGTGGGGCTGATGGAGAGATGTTTAGTCACGGAAATCATATACCCACATGTGTTGGACGTCTAACCTATGAGCTGGCTATTCTATATCCCTTCCTGCTTTTGCCTGCAGTTATTGATATTTTATTATGATTATTTTTCATACGGAGTCTCATTTTCTCACCCAGGCTGGAGTGCATTGGTATGATCTCAGCTCACTGTAGCCTCTGCCTCCTGGGTTCAAGTAATTCTCATGCCTCGGCCTCCTGAATAGCTGGGACTACAGGTGTGTGCCACCATGCTCAGCTAAGGTTTCTATTTTTAGTAGAGACAGGGTTTTGTCATGTTGCCCAGGCTGTCTCCCAATGTTCTAAGAGGAGGCCATCAGGGACCCCTAGCCTCCCTTCCACCTCCCAAACATGAAGGACCTCTGATTAGTGCTCCTTTTGTAAGGCCAGGTGCTGTTTGTCCATAGCAAAGAAGAAACACAGGCCTCTGTTTTGCTAGGATATCTCAGTTTCATGTCAAGAAACTCCCTTGGATATTTTCATTACCTGTAAATTGTTTTTCTCGCCTCTTCACTCTCCTCAAAAAATGCTGCTGGTATTGAATAGCTTTTGATAATTCTTCATCTTCAGCATCTGGGCAAAGAGCAAAAGTTGAACTTCTCAAGATAAATTTTTTTTTTTTAACATTTTGATTTATTTTTGCTTCTTTATTTTAGAGACAGGGTCTCATTCTGTTGGCCAGGCTGGGTGCAGTGGTACAATTATAGCTCACTGCAGCCTCAAACTCCTGGGCACACACAATCCTTCCTGCCTCAGCCTATCAAATTGCTGGGACTACAGGCATGAACCACCATGTCCAGCTAATTAAAAAAAAAAAAGTTTTGCAGGGCACAGTGGCTCATGCCTGTAATCCAAGCACTTTGGGAGGCTGAGGTGGGCAGATCACCTGATGTCAGGAGTTCAAGACCGGTCTGACCAACATGGAGAAACCCCATCTCTACTAAAAATACAAAATTAGCTGGGTCTGGTGGCACATACATGTAATTCCAGCTACTTGGGAGGCTGAGGCAGGAGAATTGCTTGAACCCAGGAGACAGAGGTTGTGGTGAGCCAAGATTGTACCGTTGCACTCCAGCCTGGACAACAAGACTGAAACTCCACTTCAAAAAAAATTTTTTTTTTTTTTTGTTAGAGATGGGCTCTCGCTATGCTGCCCAGGCTGGTCTTGAACTCCTGGGCTCAAGTGATCCTCTAGCCTTGGCCTCCAAAAGTGCTGGATTATATGTGTGAGCCACTGCGACTAGTCTCAAGGTAGATTTTTACATGTTACTCACCAAACCTCCTGCCCCCACACCATTTCAAGGAAGTTAGGTCTTCTCTTGAAACTTGAGGCTATTCCAGAAGTTTCCACCTGCACCTGCCTGCAGATCCTTTTGCATGGCCTAAACATGTCATCTACTGATGCTTTCCCAAATTATGGTTCCCCAAACACCCACCATCAGAACCACTGGAGGTGCTTGTTAAAAATGTAAGTCCCTCCAAGATAAGCAAAAAGTGAGGGGATTTATCACACTAGACTGGCCTTGCAAGAAGTGCTCAAGGGAGTCCGACATCTGAAATGAAAAAGACGATAATCATTATCATGAAAACACGAGAAAGTATAAAAATTGCTGGTAGAGGAGAAAGAGAAAGGAGAAGGAGAAAAGATACAAAACTAACACTAGAGAAAAGCACCAAATGGCAATGATGACAACAAGAAAGGAAGAAAAAAAATCAAAGGATATAGAAGATAATCAGAAAACAATGAATGAAATGACAGGAGTAAGTCCTCAAATACCAATAATAGCCTTGAATGCGAATTGATTAAATTTCCCACTTAAAAGATATATAGACTGGCTGAATGAATGAAAAAACATGACCCAACTATATGCTGCCTACAAGAAAGTTGCTTCACTGGTAAAAACACATATGGAATGAAAGTGAAAGGGTGAGAAAAGATCTTCCATATAAATGGAAACCAGAAGGGAGAAGGAGTAGATGTACTTAGATAAAACGCACTTTAAGTCAAAGACTGTAAAAAAGAGACAAGGTCATTATATAACGATAAAGGAATTAATTTAGCAAGAGGACATAACAATTCTAAAAATATATGCATTAAACACTGGAGAACCAAAGCAAATGTTATTAGCTATAAAGGGGGAGACAGACTCCAATACCATAATATCTGGGGACTTCAACACCTTGCTCTCAGCATGGAACACATCATCTAGACAGAAACTCCACAAAGAAACACTGAATTTAAACTACAATTGAGACCAAATGAATCTAACAGATATTTACAGAACATTTTATCTAACTGCTGCAGAATATATATTCTTCTCATCAGCACATGGAATGGTCTCCAAAATAGACCATATGTCAGGCCCAAAAACAAGCCTCAACAAATTTAAAATAATTTAAATCATAGCAAGTATCTTTCTGACCACAATGGAATAAAACTAGAAATCAATAACAAGAGGACCTTTCAAAATTGTACAAATACAGGGAAATTAAACAACATGTTCCTGAATGACCAATGGGCAAACGAAGAAATTAAGAACATTAAAAAATTTCTTAACACAAATGAAAATAGAAACACAACATGCCAAAACCCATGGGATATAGCAAAAGCAGTATTAAGAGGGGAGTTTACATCAAAAAATGCCTACAAGAAAAAAGCAGAAAGATTTCAAATAATGAACTAATGATACATCTCAAGGAACTAGAAAAGCGAGACCAAATCAAGCCTGAAATTAGAAGGCAAGAAATTGTAAAGATCAAAGCAGAAATAAATAAAATCGAGACTAAAGAAACAATATAAAAGATCAATCAAATAAAAAGTTAGTTTTTAAAAAAGATCAACAAATAGATAGATAATTAGCTAGATTAAGACAAAAAGAGAAAAGACTCAAGTAAACAAAATCACAAAGAAAAAGAAAATATTACAGCTGATACCACTGAAATACAAAGGATCATTAGAGACTATTATAAACAACCAATTTGAAAACCTACTGGAAATGGATAAATTCCTGGACACACACAACATACCAAGATTGAACCAAGAAGTAACAGAAAACCTAAACAGCCCGATTACAAGTAATGAGGTCATGAGAATGAATGTGTAATAAAAAGTCTCCAAGAAACAAAAAACCCAGGACCTAACAGCTTTATTGCTGAATTTTACCAAATATTTAAAGAACAAATACCAATTCTTTTCAGTCTCTTCCAGAAAATTGAAGAGGAGAAAAAGTTTCCAAACTCATTTTACAAGTTCAGCATTACCTAAAGGTAATGCTGACAAGGACACAACAACCAAAAAAAAATTACAGGCCAATTTTCCTGATGAATCTAGATACAAAAATCCTTAACAAAATACTACCAAACCAAGCCCAGCAATACATTAAAAATCATTCACAGCTTTCCTACTCTGACCACTTCCAGTAAGTAAACGAATGTTTTGAATTTTAAAAAAATCATTCATCATGAAAAAGCAGGCTTTATTAGAGGGATGCAAGGATGGTTCAACATATGCAAATTAATAAATATGATACATTATACCAATGGAATGAAAGACAAAATCGTATAATCATCTTAATAGGTGCAGAGAAAGCATTTCATGAGATTTAACTTTCCTTCATGATAAAAACACTCAACATGCTAAATATAGAAGGAACGTACCTCAATATAATAAAGGTCATATATGACAAACCCAGAGCCAATATTATACTGAATGAGGAAAAGTGGAAAGCTTTTTTTCTAAGACTGGAACAAGACAAGAGTGCCTACTCTCATCATTTTTGTTCAACATAGTACTAGAAGTCCTAGCCAGAGCAATTAAGCAAGATAAACAACAAATGGCATCCAAATGAAAAAGGGGGAAGTCAAATTGTGCCTGCTTGCATACGACATGATCTGATAGGCAGGAAACCCTAAAACCTCCACCAAAAAAAAACTTCTTGGAACTGATAAATGAATTCAGCAAAGTTGCAGAATACAAAATATACAAAAAAAAAAATCAGTAGCATTTCTTTCTTTCTTTTTTTTTTTTTCTTGAGACAGAGTGTCGCTCCGTCGCCAGGTGCTAGGCTGGAGTGCAGTGGCGCGATCTTGGCTCACTGCAACCTCCGCCTCCCGGGTTCAAGCAATTCTCCTGCCTGAGCCTCCCGAGTAGCTCGGACTACAGGCGCGTGCCACCACGCCCAGCTAATTTTTGTATTTTTAGTAGAGACGGCGTTTCACCATGTTGGCCAGGATGGTCTTGATCTCTTGACCTCGTGATCCGCCTGCCTCGGCCTCCCAAAGTGCTGAGATTACACGCGTAAGCCACCGCGCCTGGGCAAAAATCAGTAGCATTTCTATACACCTACAGTAAACTAGCAGAAAAAGAAATGAAGAATGCAATCCTATTTATAAGAGCTAAAAACAAAATACCCAGGAATAAATTTAACCAAGGAGGTGAAAGATCTCTACAAGGAAAGCTGTAAAGGATACCGATGAAAGAAATTGAAGAGAACGCATACACAAAAATGAAAAGACATTCCATGTTTATGGATGGGAAGAATTAACATCGTGAAAATATCCATACTACCAGAAGCAATCTACAGATTGAATCAAAATACCAACGATATTCTTCACAGAAATAGAAAAAAAATCCTAAAATTTGCATAGAACCACAAAAGACCCCAAATAGCCAAAGCAATCCTAAGAATAAAGAACAAAGCTGGAGGCATCACATTACTAGACTTCAAAATACACTTCAAGGCTATAGTACACAAAACATGGCCACGTGTGGCAGCTCATGCCTATAATCCCAGGACTTTCAGGGGCCAAGGTGAGCAGGTCACTTGAGGCCAGGAGCTCAAGATGACTTTGGACAACATGGAGAAACCCTGACTCTACTGAAAATACAAAAATTAGCCAGGCATGGTGGTGGGCACCTGTAATCTCAGCTACTCGAGAGGCTGAGGCAGGAGAATTGCTTGAACCCAGTAGGTGGAGGTTGCAATGAGCCGCGATCACGCCATTGCACTCCAGCCTGGACAATAAGGGCAAAACTCTGTTTCAAAAAACAAAAACAAAAATAATTCAAAACAAAATGGTAAATGAGCTGCACAGACATCTCTCAAAATAAGGTATAAAAATGGCCAACAGGTCTGTGAAAAATGTTCACTATCCCTAATCACCCGGGAAATGCAAGTCAAACCATAATGAGATAGCATCTCACACCTGTTAAAAGGGCAACTATTATCAGGGAAATGCAAATCAAACCACAATGAGATAGCAGCTATCTCACACCTGTTAAAATGGCTACTATCAAAAAGACAAAAAATGGCTCATGCCTCTCATCCCAGCACTTTAGGAGGCCAGCGCTGGTAAATCTGGTAGATTGCTTTGAGCTCAGGAGTTCAGGATCAGCCTGGGCAACATGGCAAAACCCTGTCTCTACAAAAAATACAAAAACTAGCCAGGTGTTGGTGGCTCCCTGCTGTTGTCTCAGCTACTCAGGAGGCTGAGACTGAGAATCTCTTGAACCCGGGAGGCAGAGATTGCAGTGAGCTGAGATCGTATCACTGCACTCCAGCCTGGGTGACAGAGTGAGACCTTGTCTCAAAAGAAGAAAAAAAAAGACAAAAAAAATAAATAAATAACAGATTCTGGCAAAGATGTAGAGAAAGGAAAACTCTTACACAGTCTTCATGGGAAGGTAAATTAGTGCAGACATTATAGAACACAGTATGTAGATTTCTGAAAAAACTAAAAATAGAACTATCATATGATCCAGCAATCCCACCACTGGGTATTTATCCAAAGGAAAGGAAATCCGTATGCTGAAGAGACATCTGCACCACCATGTTTATTGCACCACTATTCACAGTAGTCAAGAGATAGCAACTTGAGCGTCTATCGGCAGATGAATGGACAGAGAAAACGTGGTATACAGACCCAATGGAATACTATTTAGCCATAAAAATAACCAAATTCTTTCATTCACAGCAACATCAATGAACCTGGAGGACATTATGTTAATGGAAGTAAGCCAGGCATGGAAAGATAAATATTGCATGTCCATACACATATGTGGAAGCTAAAAAAGTTAATCTCATAGAAGTGGAGTGTTGAGACCGGGGGCGCTGGCTCACGCCTGTAATCCCAGCACTTTAAGAGGGTGAGGCGGGTGGATCACAAGGTCAGGAGTTTGAGACCAGCCTGGCCAACATGGTGAAACCTCGTCTCTACTAAAAATACAAAAATTAGCTGAGCATGGTGGTGGGAGCGTGTAATCCCAGCAACTTGGGAGGCTGAGGCAGGAGAATCGCTTGAACCTGGGAGGCAGCTGTTGCGGTGAGCCAAGATCATACCGCTGACTCTAGCCTGGCTGACAGAGCGAAACTGCATCTCTAAAATAAAAAAAGAAGTAGAGTGTTGAATAGTGTTTACTAGAGGTGGGGAAGGGTGTGGGGGAGAGGAGATAACCAGAGGTTGGTTAAGGAATGCACTAGTACTGCCAGAAGGAGGACTAAGTGCTACTGTTCCATAGCACTACACGGTGATTGCAATTAACAACAATTTGTTGTGTTTTTTTTTTTTTTTTTGAGACAGTGTCTCACTCTGTCACCCAGACTGAAGTGCAGTGGTCGGTGGGGCAGTCATGGCTCACTGCAGCCTCCACCTCCGCTGGGCTCAAGTGATTCTCCCACCTCAGGCTCCCAAAGTAGCTGGGATCATAGATGTGTGTCACCACACCCAGCTCATTTTTTTCTGATATTTTTTGTAGAGACGGGGTTTTGACTGTTGGCCAGGCTGGTTTCTAATTCTTGAGCACCAGCTCAAACCATCCACCTGCCTTGGCCTCCCAAAGTGCTGGGATTATAAGGCGTGAGCCTATTGTACATTTTCAAAAAGCCGGAAGAGCGAATTTGGAATGTTTCCAACACAAAGAAATGACAGATGTTTGAGGCGATGTATTTGCTGTACCCTATATGTACAATTATTATGTGTCTATTGAGAATAATAAGAAAGCCAAAAAAGGCAAGTGCCACAGCCCCATCCGCACCCTGCCGATGCTATACATGTGGGGGCCTAAGATTCTACATTGTATAAACTTTGTGTTTTTTGTTGTTGTTTTTTTTTTGAGACGAAGTTTCACTCTGTTGCGCAGACTGGAATGCAATGGCACGGTATCGGCTTACTGCAACCTCCACCTCCCAGTTTCAGGCAATTCTCCTGCCTCCACCTCCCGAGTAGCCGGGACTACAGGCGTGTGCCACTATGCCCAGCTAATTTTGTGTACTTTTAGTAGAGACGGGATTTCACTGTGTTAGCCAGAATGGTCTTGATCTCCTGACCTTGTGATCTGCCTGCCTTGTTCTCCTGAAGTGCTGGGATTACAGGTGTGAGCCACTGCACCTGGCCTAAAATCTGTTTTAAAAACAGGCCATCTTATTTCAAAAGCTCTTGCTTCTTGGAGCATCCCAAGCTTCTAATGAGGACAGCATTTCCTGGGAGCTGTCCTGTACCTGGCACAAGCTGTGTGGCTTCAAATGTATTACATCTACTCTCCTTGCAGCTCAGGAAGGTCGGTTATTATTATGCTCATTTATTTACAGACAGGGATATCGAGGCTCAGAGGGGTTAAGTGGCTTATTCCAAAGGGACCAGCTGTCAGGTGTCACACGGCTAGGAAGTGGCTGAGTCCTCTGCCCCTCTGCCCTCTGCTACGTCACCTCCTCCCACGTAGTCTTTCCTGACCACCTACCTGGAGAACCTTCCCTGGCGTTCTTTTCTTCCTCACCCTGTGGTCTCCTTTATAGCTCTTATCCGAACTTGCAATTACTTCACTTCTCAGTTTGTTCAGGTAATTTATGTTTCTTTTCCTCCAGGCTCTGGTTTTCCCTAGAGCCTAGATGGTGTCTGGCACATTAGCAGTGCTCAATATGTACTTGCTGAATGAATAGTGATACGGTTTGGCTGTGTCCCCACCCAAAACTCATCTTGAATTATAGCTCCCATAATTCCCACGTGCTGTGGGAGGTACCTGGTGGGAGGTAATTGAATCATGGGGGCCATTTTCCCCCTACTGTTCTCATGAATAAGTCTCACAAGATCTGAATGTTTTTTTGATTTTTTTTTTTTTTTGAGATGGAGTCTCACTGTCACCTAGGCTGGAGTGCAGTGGCATGATCTTGCCTCACTGCAACCTCCACCTCCTGGATTCAAGCAATTCCCCTGCCTCAGCCTCCTGAGTAGCTGGGACTACAGGCATATGCCACCACACCTGGCTAATTTTTTCTATTTTAGTAGAGACGGGGTTTTACCATGTTAGCTAGGATTGTCTTGATCTCCTGACCTGGTGATCTGCTGCCTCGGCCTCTCAAAGTGCTAGGATTACAGGTGTGAGCCACCACGCCCAGCCGAACTGATAGTTTTATAAGGGGTTTCCCTTTGTGCTTGGCTCTCATTCTCTCTTGTCTGCCGCTATGTAAGATGTGCCTTTCACCTTCCGCCATGATTGTGAGGCCTCCCCAGCCACGTGGAACTGTGAGTCCATTAAACCTCTTTCCTGTATAAATTACCCAGTCTAGGGTTTGTCTTTATCTGCGGCATAAAAGAGTGCAATTCAAATGGGCTTGCTGATGCAGCTGAAGGAGACAACACCTTCCAATAAGACGGCCTCCTGTCTTGCCACATTTTGGCTTCCAAAGTTCTGAGCCCATTTCTGCCTGCGTGTGCACGTCTGTGTGTGTGTGTGTGTGCACCTGCAGGTTACACATCTCTCAGCATCCTTAACACCAATGCATCGTTTCCACACCTAGTCTAGAAACTCAGCCCCGCCCTCCCAGCCCCCACTGCCCCCACTCTTAGCCGGGGCAGCAGTGCAGCTCACCAGGCTCCCCGAAGCAACCTTCCCGCTGTTTCTGCCAGCTGAGAATGGCCTCCAGCCACCGGAGCTTGTAGAAGTCGGAGAAGCCGCCCATTCCACAGAACATGACTGAAAGTAAAGATGGGGCCCTCTGCAGGCCTGACCCCCAAGCCCACCTCCTCCCACTCCCCAGGGCTGCCATGATGCCAGCTGCCTCCATCTGCCTGGGTTAGGCAGCACCAGGAGGTGAGCATTCAATGCAGGGGCTGGAAGAAGGCAGCTGGAGCCTTTGCCTGAGCAACTAGGGGCTCCCAGGCTTGTGTCCCGCCTCCCACGCTTGTGTCCCGCCTCCCACTGAGGGCCTTGGTCAGGGCTGCTCCAAAGTCAGGGTCAGTAGAGGGGTTTAGACACTCCAGCCAGCGAGCAGCCACCCAAGCGCCCCCTTACTGTCTCATCCATAAGGCTTTGTGGGTCTGACAGTCACCTGGTCCATCTGTGTAGAGCTCCGTCACTGGGGCAGCCTTTGTGGGCAGGAAGCTGTCACACAGTGGCAGGTAAAATACAGGATGCCTAGTGATATTTGAGTTTTCAATAAACAATGAATATAACTTTTTAGTGTAAGTATATTCCGTGCAATATTTGGGATAAACTTATACTAAAAATGGATTCACTGCTTATCTGAAGTTGAAATTTAACTGAGCACTCTGTATTTTTACTTGTGTAATCTGGTAACTCCATGTGTGTGTGTGTGTGTGTTGGTGGGGGGACACCCTGCTTCTCTGTCCCAGAATGCTGGCCATACTGTTTTCCATGAAGATGTCCTGGGTTGGGTATGCATATCCGATGGCCTCAGCTCTGCGGTTCAAGTCCATCATGTTGGCGCAGAACAGGCTGATGTAGTCCTGGCTCTGCTGGAACAGCCCCTGTGTGCATCCCCTCTGGGGAGACAAACACCCAAAGACAAGGGACTCAGTGGTACAGATGACAGACGCACGCCCTGTTACGGGAAAGTCTTGCAGATCTGAGACAGTCTTGCAAAGGGCTGTGTTTAGGGCAGGACTTTTTCTTTCTGCAGGATTTCTTCCCCATACATACCCCCAGCCAGCTGGGGCTCCATCATCGGAGAAAACTGGGTTCAAGACTCAACTCTGCCACTGAGGAGCTGTGTGATCTTGGTTTGCTAAAGTCATCTTTCAGCGCCTCAAGAGTTTTTTTCTTTTTTTGAGACAGAGTCTTGCTCTGTTGCCCAGGCTAAAGTGCAGTGATGTGATCTCAGCTCATCGTAACCTCCACCTGCTGGGTTCAAGCAATTCTCCTGCTTCAGCCTCCCAAGCAGCTAGGGCTACAGGTGCATGCCACTACCACGCCCGACTAATTTTTGTACTTTTAGTAGACACGAATTTTTGTATTTTCAGGACCCGATGTGAAACCTGTGCCACTAGGAGGTGCTCTATGAATGATCAAGGGGGTAGGGGTGCACTGCAATCTACAACCGGCCTGACCCCATGGACAGCTTCAGTGCTACTCAAAGTGTGCGCCAAGAACCTGGCTGGCCACTCCCCACACTGGGAGAGAAGAACAGGAGTTGACAGCAGGCTTTAGACACTTCTGTTGTGGTGGTCAGAGTGACTTTCCACCTGTTGAAGCTAATGATCAAAAGAATTCCCTTGCGATATGGTTCTTCTTGTATTTACAAAAATATTGGTCTGTCACAGCTTGCAGAGAAATAATAATTGTAAAATTCTGTTGAATAAAAACAGAGTGTCTCCTCAGCTAAGAATTTCTGGACACTGAATCACATTATTTTCAATAAAGATAATCAACCCTACATTTCTGCATATATATATTATATATATAAATAAATATAAATATATATATTCTGCATATATATAATATATATAATATATATTATATATATACAATATATATATAATGTAGTGGTATATATAGTATACAGTATATATATAGTATATAGTATATATATAGTATATACTTAGTATATA